>APFE031261036.1:37375-92554 GCA_000404065.3 Pinus taeda
CAACTGATGTTTCAAAATTGACCCCATGGTCTCATCAGCCTCTGTATACTTACAAAAGTGAGGGGGCTCATCAAATAAGTGTGCCACTTCATTTTTAATAAAAAACAAATTATCTATTCTATCAAAAAGAATTTGCCCTGTTACTGGGCCTGCTCCTGAAGATGTACTGGGTGCTTCAGCAATCTGTGTTGCTGCAAAACTGCTTACTCTCTTGACATATTTCTCATGTGAGAGTAATTTTCCTGACTCCAATAAGCTGGGGAGCCCCCTGTCCTGTAAAGCCAGGAACCTATTTTGAAATTTATTGATGTCAGCTTGCATATCTTGGATTCTTCTGTCCAGGGTCTGAATTAGGCTCCTCATTGTCAGGACTCTTTTGATTAAAGAGATGGTTTCAGTCTTGCTTCCAATTCCCATTCTTACCAGCTGGGAACTTGTCCTGTAATTGAGCACTTCTATCATTTTGGGGGCAATCTCAGGCATATTGCCTAGAGATGCTCTTGCTCTCTGCAATTCTTTTCGTGCTCTGCTAATGAGTGCCACTTGCTCATATATGGCCTCAATATATTCCCATTGGTTGGTTATTGATTGTCCAATGGTGGTCCAGATAACTTTCTTGAGATCTGCTGTAACTTTATCAAAAGAGAGCTCCTTTTCTAGCTCTGCAATTCTCTTCTTCAGAGCTTTCACTTCCCTTTCCCTCTCAGCCACATTTTGCTTTGATTTGTCATATTTCTCATTTATCTTTGCTAGGTTGTCCTGGGCTTGGTTGAGTTCTGACATCTGGGCCTCCAGCACCTGTATTTCTTTCCTCAGCTTCTGCATGTCCAGGATTTCAGCCTGCTCTGTTGTTGGTGCTGAGGTGTCTGGAGCTGTGGTGTCTGGAGCATCCTGCTGTGCTTGTTGCTTTGGAGGGACAGTATCTTGAGGGGTTTCCTCAAGGTTTATTGCTTCTGTAGGCGGCTTGGAAGATTTCCCTGCCTCCTTCCACTGCAATGCTGCTTCCAATGTGGTTTCTGTATCTTGCAGCTTTTCTTGTGTTTCAATCAGCTCCTTGTATAATGTCAGTAGTAAGGAAGTTGCATCCTTTTCTTGCCTCTGCTGGGCAACCTCATCTATCTGTGGGTGGAGAGTTGGGGGGATCTTCAGTTTCTTCTTTATTGCAGCCATGTCTGCATCCCTCAGCATAAGGACTTGTTGCGCAGCCTTAACATCATTGGGGTCATGCCCAAACTCTATGATTATTTCCTCTAAGGCCTTGATTCTGTTATCTTTAGCTTGAGAGGATGCCTTCTCCAATTCAAGCTGTGCTGCAGTATTGTTTAGGCTATTTTGCAGCCTGTAATTGACCAAGGTCTTATCTGCTAGAGTGGCATACACCATCTCACCCGTTTGTTTGTGAAGCTCAATCTGGTCTATTGGGTGGATGTCTTTTGACAGGACGTCCAGATTAGTCCTAATGTAATCTGCAGCTGTTTTTGGTTGTTGCACTGTTGGATTGAAGTGGCTCATGGTCATCTTGCCCTCTTGCACATCAAATGCAGACATGAGCCTTTGCTGATTTGAAGGAGCCATGTTTAGCAGGTGATTGTAGAGCCGAATCTTTATTGGCTCACTCCTTCTTTTGACATCTTTGAACTACTCTTTTATGCTTGCAGTTGTCCCCTGCTGCTGCCCTGAGGAGCTCACCTCTCCTAATGTTGCCTTATCTTGCTCCTGCTGCAAGGAGCTGGTAGAAGCCTCCATACTTGGTATTTCCTCCTCTGAGAAGGGATTTAGCCTTTGCCTCTTCTCTGATGTTTCAGTGAGGGGAGTTTCCCTCTCTCTTTTTCTTCTAATATCCTCCCTTTGAGGGGTTTGGAGAATGGAGGAATCAACTCTGGAATCCTGTCTAGGAGGCTCCATTGGTGTTATCTTTTCTTGGGTAGCCATTTGGGCCTCTCCTTTCTGCTTCTCCTGACCCTGTTGGTCTGCTTGTTGCTGTTCCTGCTGGGGTTGCTGTTGTTGGCCCTGTTGGCCCTGTTGTTGCTCTGGTTCTTCCATAACTTTATCCTTGCCCTTGCTCTGCCCTTGATTTGTATTTTGCACTGCCTCTTGTTGTGTTGCAGAGGATGAAGTAGCTACTCCTGTTTGAGGATTTGGTAGTGAAAGCACCTGAGAAGGACATTCCAAGTCAGCCATTTTTAACAAATGCCTTCTAGCCCTTTCAACTAGTTCTTCTTGAGACACACGCTCCTCTAGTGTGTTTCTTCTCCACTTTGGTTGATTAGCATGTCTTTGAATATGGAGCATGCTCTCATGCTCATAGCTAGAGAGCTTGCATTTCTGCCTTCTCAAGGATATAAAGTTGGTAGGGTCATAGGGCTTCCAAAGGAAGCTTTGTTTTAGGCCAGGGCCTTCCAACATCCTATCTGCCTCTTTCCATCCTTCTCTTCTGTTTAGGACAAAGTGGCCAAGTTGGTTTCTAACTTTAAGCTGTGCCTTTTTACCCTTTCCTGCAAAGTGCACCTGGTCGGCATTGCCAAATTGCCTGAAATACTCCAAGGCAAAGAGTCTCATGGGCACGAATCTGGGTAGCTTGTATGGGCGCAGCTCACACCCATATATTCTAATCACAGTGAAATGCTGGTAGAAGTACCAATCTCCTATGCTGTAGGCACTGGATAGTTGCAGAATCCTCTGCATCTCATCAGAGAGCCTTGGAGGGGGTGATGTTAAAAAGAGAGACAAAGCTGGATGGATAAATAAGTCTATGAACTCAGAGTATGTATATGGTGAGTATGAAAGGATGTGGAAGACTGAGCTCCAGTATACCACTGATCTTGGGTTTCCTGCTGCATCAGTTCTCTTGATTTCAAAAGAGAACTTCTCATGTTGGTGATACAGAATAAGATGATAAATATATGACGTGTATCTGAACACCCTCTCTCTGGATAAGTGCAGAAATTGGTCATGTATCTTGTCAGAGATATATGTGGCATAGTCATAGCAGATGGGGGCCTTACCAGGGGTGAACATTGTCATCATGAATAGCACAGTTTCCTCTATGAACTCCATTGATTTATACCCCAGTACTGAGCTTATCATGTATGCCAGGTCCAGGCCTAGTTGATTTAAGTAGCCATCAAAAATGGGGGGATGCAGCACTGTATTAGATTTCTTAATAAACAGTTGATTCAATTTCAGGATCTCTACCTCTGTGAGTATCTTAGCCCCTTGATTGATTAGGTCCAGCAGGGATAGAGGAACTAGTTTCCTTTGGGCTTTGAATTGGACCATATCCCTGATGGCCTGAGGGGTGGTGTAAAATACAACTTCACCTTGAGGGTTCATTACAACCCTCTGTATTGGATCATAGCAAACAGCACACAAGTGGATGAGGTCAGGGAACTGGTTGACCTGGGGCATCTTGAAAACTGGGAGGGAGGACTTCCAGATGCCTAGGATATTTGTTCCATCTCTGTGCCTAGCCCTGAGTTCATTTAGCAGATGAATGTGGAATGTGCATTTGGATGTGGTGTCTTCTGAGATCTGGTAATCTAAGTCTGCCAAATCTTGCCAGTCCAGCTCTCTCTGAGGAGCATTCAAGGGAGTAACATTAAGGGCTGCTGATCCTGCAGGGGTATCCATGTCTGTTCCAAATATTTCTTAAAATGCTGAGTGTGTTTAACTGACAGGCGGAATTGAGAGGGACGGGAAACAGCAGGGTTGCTATACAGTAGAACAGAACAGAACAGTGCCGAGCTTTCTGAGAAGGCTTTTGTGCAGTTCAACAGACCTCTTTTGACAGTTTGGGAGCAATCTAGTGAGTTCACGATTGCGCGAACAGGGCAGGGTTTTGATAGTAATTGAACTAAAAGGAGGGTTCCGCCACAGTAATTCAACCTTAAACTGTTCAATAGAGGTAGGATATAGTTGGATTCCCGGTCAAATTTCAATTTTATGCCTGGTTAAGGTGGATTTTACAAGAAATCGTGAAAAAACCAGCTTGAGAGAAGATGAAGTGTCAAATACCTATTTAACCAGTGGCTTGGGATGAAGTAGAAGCTGGGTTAGCGCTCTGAACTCTTGAAAATGATTGTAGGTTGGCTGGTAGAATGGTCGTCGTGGAATGCATGCAGACAGCGCAGAGGCGCTTTTCTCAGAAAAATAACAAAATTGCGAAAAAACCGTAAAATATGGCTTTTTACTTTATTGGCACGTTTTTTTTGGATGACGTCAGCATGACATCTGCATGTGGGACCGGGTTGGATGACGTCAGCAGGACGTCATCGGGTGACATGGCAGCCTAAGACCGGTCCACGGGGACGATGAGGTGGCGGCCAGGTGGGCGAATGAGGGACAAGGTGGGCGGACGTGGCAATGACGTGTACGACAGCAGGACGGGGACGTGGGAGGGACAGGTGTCGCCATATCGGGCCCCCTCCTGCACGGCAAGGAATCTGTCAGAGGGGGCTCCGACGGAGTTTGGCTGCGACGCGTGTCCCCGCGTGACGCAAGCGTCTGACAGATATCGGAAGGTATCTGTCGGACGTCGGGGGCCTTCCGAAACTGCTAGGATCCGTTGATCTGCGAGCGGGTGATCGGATGGTTGTCAGATGATGGACCTGCACGGGCGATAAATCCAGTCTTTATTAACGGTCAGACGTCGGGCCCCTCTGAAATCGCTGCAAGCCGTAGATCTGGGAAAGCCGCAATCGGACGGTCATCGGGAGGATTACTTGCACGGGCAATAGCAGTGAGTGGGCGGGTTTTAAAAATTGTATTTCTTGGCAAGCGTGACCAGTAGGACCCTCCATTGGATAAATGATTTTCAAAGGTTTTCCCATAGTTTTGTTTGCAAAAATTAAATTCGGTCCGCCAACATTAGGAAAGGTGAAACTATAGGAAAAAGGGTTCCGATGAAATTATGCAAAAAAGGCAAGAACTGGCTTCCCGACCTTAGGATAAGTCGGGATGGGTATATTTTCATAATGTTTCTGCCCTTTGATGATTTAGGGGATTACAAGGTTCTCTTCAAGAGTTCTTTTAGGCAAAAATGGAGCTCTGGGTAGGGAAATGGGTTGAGATGGAGAGAAAGGTTGAACATGGGTTCTTGACCTTAACCAAGTGTTAATTCAATTCCCAGGGAGTAAAGATTATGGCTATAGTGCCAAGGGGGAATATTTATACAATGTGCGGTTTATACACCATGGTGTTATAATAATAGGGACAATGGAGTATAGGGAGCTAAATAGTAGAGTTAGCTGTTAATATGGAGGGAACATATGGATGAGGGCCATTATAGCCAAGTTTTCTTGAAAATAACTTGGAGTCAAGAGTAGATCAAAATGAAAAGAATTTTGCACAAGAAATGTGGCTTTTAAAGGCCATAAGCATCATCATAAAACTTTAAGTTTCTCTTATGTACACAATTTATGAAGGGGTGTTAGTAATGAGTAATATACAAATGGAAAAAGGAAGTTAGTCATGCTCCACTATATTGTTTATTTATACATTGCTAGCAACTTTGGTCTTGAAAGGAACATCACTTCTGCAACCCCATCTACCTACCCAACTAGTTCACCTAACATTTTTTATTCCTTCTTGGAGGGTGCACTTGGACTTGCAAACCCTTTGTATGCCTTTTCTTTTACATTGGCTTTTTTGCTTTCATTTCCTATCTAATACTACCCTTATTCCTTCTAAGGCCCCAGATTAAACAGTTGGGAACCTTAGTTTCTCTACCTAGCTACTGATCTGCCAAGATTAAACAGTTTGGACAGATTTCCTTCTCTATTATACAACATAAATTGAAAACATGGCATGATCCAGATTGAACTGTTGGGTCATCCATAAATTTTTTGTGAACATGCAGGCCTATATACACCTTCTCTTTTCTTGTAAATATGGAACCTTTGTGGCAGCAAAAATGGAGCATATTTGGCACTCACATTTGCCAATCATGAAACATGAAACCTATTGGTATAGGTATACAACAACCATGTCAAATTTTAGTGCATACAAGCACAAACTAAAAAAAATACAATGTTGACCCCATTCACAACCCCCTCTGTGTGGGGTCAACTAATTAAAACATAATTTCCATTGATTGCCAAATGTTAAGTGAACTAAACATTTCCCTGACCACAAGAGCATCGAAATAATTGAACCATAACCTCTCAATAGATAAATAAGTTTCTTTTACGAAGAGTACTTGACCAATTGAGCTAATCCTAGGGGCTAAATATATACCATGATAAGGAAAGTAAAAATAATAAATAAATTCATCTCATTAACATTTTGTTATAGTTTTTTCATTTGATTGTCGAGTTCTCTTTATGAGTCCTATTTTAATCTTGAAACCCTCTCATATTGTCAACACATGCATATACTATAACCATGTCAAATTTCAGTGCATACAAGAAAAATCTTTAAAAATTTCAATGTCATTCCCATCCACTACCCCCTCAGTGTGGGAATTAATCTGAGCATAATTTCCATTGATTTCTAGATTTTAAGTGAATTTAACATTTACATGAACCCAAGAGTGTCGAGAGAAGCCCATGTCCTCTCAAATAAAAATTAAGTTTCTTTATCGATGACTACTTGAACAAT
The DNA here is from genome assembly GCA_000404065.3 of Pinus taeda. Taxonomy (NCBI): domain Eukaryota; kingdom Viridiplantae; phylum Streptophyta; class Pinopsida; order Pinales; family Pinaceae; genus Pinus; species Pinus taeda. The sequence continues at coordinate 43,973 of APFE031261036.1, forward strand.
TGGAGCTGATGGTATAAATTTGAGTGAGCTTCTCTTCGTTTCAATAATAATATATTCTCTACTAAACAAGGCCAACCACATGAAGGTGGAACCTTATTGGCCCCTCCCCACTCCTCCTGCACACATTACTCTAAATTCCCTAATACCCAATTTTTCTACTATAAAGTTTTTGAAAGCAATATCATAAGAATCAAGCATAGCTACAAACTAAGAAAACAAGAGAAGAAAAATCACAACTAAGAAAGACAACATATTCTTATTTTTCCTTCATCATTATGTCATATTGTTCCTTGATTTCACTTGGAGACCACATGCTTGGTGTGGATGTAAACTTTCCCTAGCCAAACTAATTGGAGACCACATTTTAATTTATAAGGGGTTCACAGTTGAGGGAATAGGGGTTAATGCATCAGGGGTTAAGAGGTTATTGGTACCCAAGTCTTACGGGTCCTTAGGATTTTCTAGTCTAGATAGAGGAGACGACTTAGGTGAGAGCGAGAAAAAAAACAATAAATCAATGATGAAGCTTTTGTAGTTATCAAGATACTTATGGAATATGTTGAAAAAATTTAGGAAACATTTTACCTTTCTTGACATGAAGAAAGAGAGATACTTTGTGAGATATATAGTGACAACAAAAAAAATAACATATTCTTATTTCACTTTCATCATTATGATATATTCTTCCTTGATTGCACTGGTGACCAAATAGGCTTTTAAGTCGATGGAAACTTCCCCATAATCCCTAGTCAGGAACCCACCCCTAACTCTAAACCTCTAACCATCCCTAACCCTTTAATATGGCCTAACTCCTAAGCCATCATACCCTATCCCCCTGATCCTTAACACCTTAACCCCGTGCCCTAGACTAATTAATCCCTTAAAAACCTAAGACCTAATCCCTTATCCATTAACACCTAGACCATTCAATCCTAGACATTTAGCCAATAACCCCTTACCCCCTAAGCCTTAAACTATTAACCCTTAAGCTGTCCTAACCTCTTAATACCTAACCATAAACCCCTTAATCCACAAACCCCTAATTTACAAAAAAAAAATTGCAATATAAATACATATAATGAATAACCTACCAAGGGACGGTATTCATGCCTGCGTTTAAGGTGTCCAAATTTTCTACAATGTTGTTTAGTTTTTCTTATTAAAATTCTCCTCATGTTGTAGCCCCTGCATTTGATACAAGGAAATAAGATTCTATGAACCCATTCCCTACCAAACTTTCAATATTTGATATCTTCAAAATCAATTGTAACTTAACTTTTTGATGAAATTGTATTTTATTTATAATCTATATATATATATAATATATATATATATATATAATATAATAATCTATATGTATGTATATATATATTAATAATAATATATATATACTATATATAATAATAATATTATATATATATATATATATTATATAATTGTCATCCATATTATGGAGAGAGCTTATATAGTAACTAAAAAAAATGATTTCCTCAATCATTGATATTCTGACATTTCTATGATTGACCTAGTTAGATATTGAGAATCTGATGCATGTAGCATACACGTTAGATACCTGATCTGTATAAATATTCCTTAGATATATGGTGATCCCATCAGATATTCGATGCATTTATGCATAACTTTAGATATCTGACACTATTTGGGGATTTTTATTTAAAAAATACAAAGAATCCAAGGACAGTATGACCAATTTGATCAGTACTGTCAGAGTAAAGTGTTAGTTTTTTCACCCATATTTAGTAGTGGATCACCTTTTTGAGCCTAAGAAAACCCCATTTTGGGAAATCTGCTTGTCCAAATGTTTTTTTGCATGGGACCCCATTATATGCTCACCCTTCCAAGCCCTAGAAAACCCCATTTAGGGAATTCTACCTATCCAATGGCTTTCCTTCATCGGCTCCCATCATTTAGTCACCCACCCGAGCCTAAGAAACCCCCATTATGGGAAGTCTACCTATCTGGGGGTTTTATTACATGGGATAATAATTAGAGTCTTATAACCAACTATTAGTTTTGAACGCTCTAATATGATTTTCAAGGAGTCACAGTTTGGTGTGCTCTAATACATTATTAATGGAGTCTTATAATCAAGGTACTAGTTATGGCTTGCTCCAACAAGGAAAACAAAGGTCCATAGGGTTTCCATGCCCCCCCAGCAATATTCTTTATAATCTCTATGCTCCATTGTTTTAGTAGTGTCACAACATTTAATTTCCATGAGATATACTAAAATATTTCAACTCATAAATTTTAATTTCCCAAATTTGTTTCATTCATAAGCCTAATCTCATAGGCATGAGAATTTTAATCATGTTGTTGAGATCCCTTGTAGATGGCATTATTCTATCATGGTGGCTTCTAACTAACAACCCATTTCCATCATTCTACCTACAATCTAATCTTTCAATCAACCAAAGCTATTAGTATTCATATATACATTCTTTTCCTTTCAAAGATTCACAACATCTTGAAGTGATCTCAAAATTATTACACATACTAATTCTATCATTCCATTTGATTTCAATTATATTGGAATGAAACTATCATAGCCTCATATGTGTGCATCATAATTATTGTAATAATTTCACAATGCAATCAAGCATTTATTCTAGTAGCCCAAAGAGAAAAAAAAGTGAGCTGCATATCTTTAAATTTGTGAGTAATTAGTTTCCAATTTGTTTTTTCATGCATTGGAAAGTCATTGAAATGTTTTTGTAGCGAAAGCTTCTTGCCCTAACCATACCCCTTCTTGGGAAACTATCCAAAGAAAACACTGATTTGGAAACCAAAAGGTATCAATTCAATTGAAAGGAATTCTTAACAAATTCCCATCCTTTACCTTTTTATATTTTCATGTTTCTTGCTTTACTTGGTTGTCATCAGAAACTTTCTTAGTTGAATTATTTTCAATGAATATAGTTGGATTTTAACATACTTTTTGTTGCAATCTTTAGTGGTCCCTGAAGTTATCTCAACTCCATAGATTACTCACAACTCTATCGATTTGGTTGTTTATAGGTTTCAATGGAACTTCATAAAGGAATTTTTTCTTAGGTATCCAATTTACGTATTCAACCTTGTCTCCTACGAGGCACCCAAACATATGCATATTTGTTTTGACAAGAATGTGTTCTACTTGTACATATTCCATGTTGCACACAAACATTTATTTTTAAATTGAATTTTTAGTTTCTCTTGTTTTTAAATATTTACATGACCAGGATCATAAGTCCAAACACATTTTATGCACACTAAGCATGGTAGGTAACAACAAGTGATCATTCTTTCACACTTACCTGATAGGCATTCCACATGACATGGAATCCATTAAATAACTTCACTATATTACCACAAACAAAGCAAGTACTAGTTTTTATTTACATACCTTTTACACATTCTTAATATTTTAAATTAATTATCCTCATGTTGTGATGGTTCTCAACAAATGGTTTGTCCAATGAAATGGCATAATTATACCTTTATCTTATTTTCTCATTTTTCACACATATTCATATATATATATATATATATATATATTATATATAATATATATATATATATCAAAAAAGCACAATTTTAGTTAAGGTAACTCCCTTCTTATGCCATATTTACAGTTGTAATATTTTTGTCCAGCTGGTGCATGTGGACCAAATTAGGACTTCTTGAATGATCCTTTATCCTATTATTCCCGCTAATGAAATTTGTCACACATATAGATTTGATCAGAGTCTTCAACTTCTATTTGGTTTTCATTCAACTCTTCTCTGTGAGCTTATTTCCTTTCCTTTCCAACACCCAAAAAACCAAATCAAGACCAAACTATGAAAGGAACAAAGAGAAAAATGAAAAAAAAAAGGAAAATAATAAAAACATAGGTTAAACAACACAAAGCATGGCCATGCTCAAGGTCAAAAAAGGAAAAACATGTAGTGAATGACACAAGAAGAATTGCAAAACATAATGATTCACAACACATCCAAGATCTTATATTTAGGATTGCAGATTACTGTGGTGTGGTTTTTGAGAGGAGTTCGGATTTTCCATAGTGCTCATATTTTATGGACACTTACTACATGCACTAAATTTTAATTAGAATCTTCCCTAATGTCCACAACAAATTCAAGATCCCAAAAATATTTATAAATAGTTCAATATGAATTTTCATTATTTTAGGGAGCTTGTGGAAATTCTCCCTCCTCTCTCTTCTGCAGTACAATTTGTTGGTTCATGTTAATAAAATTTACATGAATTATTTTTCTTTTGTTGTTTGTTAGGGAACTCACGAATCATGTGTTCTTGTCTGCATCCCCAACATGTCAATAGTTTTATCTTCTTCCCAACCATATGAGGTTTCTATCTAAAGTTGTCATTATGAAACTCTTATATATTTCCAGAGGTTGATGCATGTTTCAACAACACTTGCATGTAGGATAGCTTGTGTAACAACATTATGTTTAGATTTTCCTGTCCTTCTTCTTTTCTAACAAGTCTTTCATTCTTTTCTTTGAAACTCTTCAATTCATCTCTCAAGCTCTTGAGGGTATTGGTTCCATTAAGGGAACCTTCCTCTTCTTGCTAAGGATGGATTTGGTCCATACCATGTTGTAACATAATGATGTCCCTTCCTATATTCCTTGTTACAATTGTATCTTCTTATGTGGTATCGCACACACTCAACTGTTAGTTATTTTGAGAATAAACATATTGTTACATTTTCATGTCAAAAATAAGCATGATATTCTAAAGTATGTTGATCTAATTTTGTTCAAAATTCCATGTTAGTCACATATTCCAAGAAATAAAAGGACATCACATCAATAGTAGGTCAAAATAAATATGTTTTCAAGGTTATTTATCACATGAGCTATAAATCCAAAACATAATAGAAAATGAAAAAGTGTTATATTAAATTTTTCATGTGGGCCTCTTTAGGTATGGTGATAATCCTAAGCTTTGGTATCATCTTGTATCAAAGATTCTAACCTTCCCTTTTAAGGCTCATTCATCCCGAGTGTTGAGCCTGGGCATTGATACCACTTTGTAACACTCGCTCGCACTCCATGGTACTAAGGCTTGTGCTACTATAGGTGTTAATTATTTAATTGGCCTAACCTCCAAGGTCTATTTTGAATATGTTGTCTCAAAAATCCCTTTTTTCCCAAAATAATCTAAACTTGAAACAAATGAAACCATAGTTTTCAACTTGTCGAGATATTTCCGGTGATAGAAATTTTATCTCTATCACACTCTTGGATTCAAAGTTATTCGTTCCTAAAGTTTGAAAAATCATATAAGGCCACATCAACATTAGGTTTCCATGTGGTACCCACGTGTGGCCCGATTGACAGTGTCAGACCCACCAACATTCAGGGGATCTCCCTGATATGAAGTCCCAATTAGACCTCACACCATTTGGTGTAGGAGTCCCAGCCAGAATACAGCCATGCTGTCAATGTAGTGGGTTTTAATGATGTGCCTTGGATACAGTAATGCATAGAATGGTGTATATTTCTTTGGAGGAGAAGGTGTCAACATCATATTACACTATCAAGGCTTAGGTCCATCAATGGTATATGTATTATTGAAACTTTCACTTAATAAAAGCTCAGAGCCAACAAGTTTTCATGCATATGTTGTGAATATAATAGGAATATTCTTGTTATGTTTGCAATGTATGTTATTTCACGTATGCTTATGTTTATGAACTATTTCATTTGCATTGGTATGATTCTTGTTGAATGTCTTTTTTTGTATTTTTCCCATCACAGTAACTTGTGAACTATTTTATAGGTTAGTTGGTGATATCTTTATGCTCGTGCGTTCCTTTCATGCTGTGTATTATTACAATATTCTAAGGGACTCACTCACTTCCTCTTCGTGTGTTATAACCTTCATGCATTGTACTTTACCTTCCATAGAGTCACACACTTGTTCGCACCAAAGTCACCGTACACCACTTTATGTGTTATTGTAGCCAAGGCACATCATTAAAACCCATTGCTTCAGCAACTAGGTCTCCTACACCAAATTGTCTAAGGTCCAATTGGGGCTTCATATCAGGGAGCTCCCCTAAATGTTGGAGGGTCTAGCATTGTCAACATTTTTGGCGCTAGAAGGAGGGCCAAATGACAAGTTGAGTCCATGAAAACTATTTGAACTTTCCAAATATTTAATGGCGTCTTCCCATATCTTAACCCCGACCTTTTTTTCCAAAACCACAAATTTGAAAGTGCCTATGGGAATAATCAATGACTTGTCAAATTTGAAATTCGATGCCAAGGGTGGAACAACCATTCTTGAGCACACCGCTCATTTTTTCAAATTTTGCAACAAACATAATATTCACTATGAGAATACTACATGCAGGTTATTCATCCTCATGTTTGAAGCACGCTTAAAAAAATGGTGTTACACATTGCCATTTGTTTCCATTCACTCCTTCGAACATCTTTTCAAGGAGATTTACTGCATCTTTAGTAGGTATGATTATAAATCCATTTTCAAGAAAATCATGTGATTGTGAAAAGAAACTGATGAATCTCTTAATGATTTTCAAAATCATTTCATTCATTTTTGTTTTGTATTTTCCAAAGATGAGATTGATTGGAATTTAATGAAAGAGAAATTCAAATTTCTTATTCATATTTCGATGAATCAACAAGAATATGAGCCTTTCGAAAGTCTCCCAGCATACCTCGGTTATGCAGCTCCTAAATCTGCGATGAAGGAAGTTGTTGTTCCAAGTGACTCTTCATCTTCCTCTCATCAAAAAACTCCATTTCCATAGGTTGAGGTGGGAGAACTTGAGAGTTAATCCACTGATTTACCACCATATTCTCCCACCCTGCATACTTATAATTTCAATGTGGGTTTGGACTGCAAATATGATGTTTACAATGATGTGTTATCTCCTTTCCCTCCATTCATTGATTCTTTTGTTCCTCCTAATAGTGGGTTGTTGTGTTCACTCATTTCAATTGTTTATTTTAATGTTTATGAGGATCAAGTTCAGTACGGATTTAGTTTTGAGAAGAAAACTTGTGATATCATTTACGATGACTATGTGTGGGAGTCTATTTATGAATAAGAATTTGTGATTAAGGTTTCCTTTTCTCCTTCTGCACCTCTCCCTCATTATCCTGACATATTCCACGATTTTATCATTCCTATTGAATCTTCCAAAAAATCAGTTTCTGATGATGCTATTTTAATTACACTAAGAACTCATGCAATATCACTTTTACACCCGAAGGCTGAGAAGAAAAATCATCTCTCCTTAATCTCTCCAATCTATCATCTGATCATTGTGAAGAGTTAGATGGTGAAATCTATTGTTTTGAATATTCCCCTCTTTATGATTCATCAGATCATGAGGATCCTCTATTTTTTAACTTGAACTTTCTGATCTTGGCTATCATGATCTTTTCACTTATTCGTCTCGTCGCGACTCTGATTTTTTTTGTTGTTAATCTTTCTAAGCCACTATTTTTTTATGAGTTACCTACTTATGCTTTGGAACTCCCACAATATTTTGATGAAATTCAGCCCAAATTGATGGTTATGTCAGGTTCTCGCAGTCTTTATCAAAATATGTTGTATATTTCAAGGCTCCTCATCACTCCTTTGTGTAAATTGAAAATCCAACTATTCCACAATTTTCATATTGTCCATATGTTTTGCATGATCTCATCAGTCAATATTTGGAGGAGTCATACCTAGCGACTGGTGAGCACCAGTATTGCAGCAATAGTGCTACAACTCCTGGGGCTTCCTTCTTTACTTTTATCAACCCGGTAGTTCATAACAAACTTAGAAGCGGCAATGCTATTTGCACAAGTACTAGCTCTTACTGCAAGCTATCATTTGGTCAGCTGGTGCAAGATCACTAATGAGCTCAAGCCAAAGTCTATGAGTTCTTAGAATAAGCTTTTAACTATGATGAAAGAGAGCTAACGCTACATAGGCTATTCTATTTGTATAAAGAGAAGGAAAACTGAAATGTAACACAAACCCTAACAAACCCTAACAAACCCTAATTTACCTATTAACCCTACTTTTGTAAGAAAAGAGATGGAAACTGATGAAATGAGTACTATTGATTAATGAAAAGTTGAATTACATTTATTCAAGCTACTTCTGAAAAGAAATGAGAAAAAAACATACTTTTGTGCTTTTGAGTGTTTTTATGTGAAATTATTATGCTTGTGATTGATCTGGTTGTGATTGTGTAGAGGTTTGGTGGTGAAGGAAGATGGAGTTGGTTGTTGCAAAGGTGAAGGAAGGTGTGGAGAGGTCCTAAGAAGCCCATAGTACCCTTCTGAAGATTTTCATAGCAATCAAACTTCGAAAAATCACTCCAAGGCTACAGGAGGTTGTAGGGGATCTACAGGAGGATCTATAGGAGGAGGCCGAGAACTATTTATGGAGTTTTGAAGGTGGAAAAATGATGGGAAAGGGGAAATTAAGGCTAGATGAAGGTGCTAAGGTGTCTAGGACTTATCAAGGAAGATCAAGAATGAACATGATGGTTGGATTTGTTCAAATGGCAAGCAAGAAGTTTAGGGAGAAAAGCACAGAAATTAGGGCAGATTGGCAAAATGTTGTGAATGACTTGGGAAATCTATGAGAAGTGAGATGGTGCTGGATATTTTATGGATGGATGGTGAGTTGAGATGTCCTACAAGGGATCTTCACATTTAATTATCATAACTGAGCAAACAAAGAACTAAGTATACCATGAAAACATAACTTTTTTTAGCTTAACCTAATTTCTGACCTATGAATAGAAAACGCTGAATAGTAACCTGTGAACAGAAAAGCATGTGGAGAGAACTATGGTGAAAGAATAGGAAATTATCTAAGCAACTAAATCTGAACCAATATATCAATCTTTCCAAATCAAGTTATCACACTAGTAGTTGCATGGAAGAGCAAAAAATGTGCTTTTGGTGGCAGCAGAAGTGCCTTGATCTCAAATCATAGTCCCAGGAGGGGAGAAAGGAGATCAGGGCCTATTATTTGCCTTTTTGAATCTTAATTTGTCACTGCAGTAACCTACTTGAGCAACTAAAAAAAACCAACTATGCTAACCATCAAAATCAAACTAATCTAACAAAGTAAAATGAATCTATGCAACATAAATTAACTCAAGAACTGAAGAAAAAACATATAAGTACACAGAACAAAGTGCTGGGAAACTTGGGTTGGGCTCTAACTCAAGAGCTTCAATCCTCTGAAAGAGATCAGTGCTGGCTCAAAAACTGTTTCATCTTCATTATCAAAAATAGCAGTCACATTACATAAATTGTTCTCAAAAGGAACTCGAAAATGAGCTAAACACAATGCTGCACAAAAGTGTGAAAATATACTAATAACTGGCTAAAATCCAACTAACAAATTGAGCACCTAAGCCCTACTATTTATACAACTTGAGCCTCCAACAACTCTCCTAAAATCAAGGGGCTTAGCTTCCCAAAACTGCAAATAGTCGTTCTTTACTTACTCGGCTGCCCCTTGGATGCACTCATGTGGCTACTTGTGCTTCGAGTTTCTGATTGAGAATTTGAAGTAAGGGTTCATAAATGAAGGAGACACCCTCCTACAAATCCTCTCCCTTTTTCTTCCTTGAATTTGGCTGCCAAATTCTCATTAAACCTTTGACTTTGTCCCAAAATTGACCAAAAATCTGCGTAAAGCACACATTAGACTTTTTGGCATAATGGCTACCCCAATTCACTCTATTAGCATAAATATAATCAAAAGTATGCAATAAACTAATGAGAATGGTGGATTAAGCTGAGTTAGGAGGCTAAATGAGCCCATATAATTACCCATTTCTGGGGCTCATCAGTGATATCTGTTGCGAAATGCAAGTTTTCTTCTTTCATTATGTTCACATAGTTTGGAGGTTAGAAATATTGTTCCTACATGTCATATTGTTGTAGTGTGTTCGAACACCATAATGCTTCCAGAGAATGTTTTACATGCACTTTTCTCTTTTATTTCTTTGTGTCCATTTTCAAACTTCAAACATTATGATATGTATTTCTTTATCTTTCTTGTTTATTATAATTTTTGAATACTACTACTTGATGTATATTCCCTTGCCCATATAGGCCAACCAACGCATTAGTGGTTAGAATGGGAGTTTCATTTTACGTGAGCCTAGCCTATTCTCAGTTAGTGTAGGAGTAAGGGTAATTTGCTGTTTTATTTTTTTGTTTTTGCTTTGGTTTTGATTTAATTTGTGCCCCGCTCTTTAATTTTCTTTCCAGTGGTAGGATATCTTCCGCATGAGACCATGTTTGGTCTTTGAAGCAAGCATGGTGAAGTTTGGGAGGAAGTTTTCCTACTATCAACACTTGGTTATCTATTTATTCCCTCTCTTTGCATGAATCTTACATATTTTAGTTGATGATACTCTGATGGAAAATATGTTCATATTTGGAGAAAACCATAGTGGAATCACAATGCTTAAATCTATAACTAGTAGCACCTACTCTAATCTATCTTTTATAATTTTTTGTTCCTTATCAACTAAGTCAAATAGAGTAAGGAGGTGTTGGCTTAGGGAGTCCCTACCTAGGTTCAAAGTTAGTTGCACCAAAAAAATCCCTACACTATTGGCCCTTTTGACATCAGTCCATGGTGTGGAGACTGAAGTCTCATTTGAAGCAGTATGGGGGGATGTTGGAACCAAGTTTCCACACCCAGAGATCAATGTGATGTCCTTCTACGACCTAGATCTTCCTTCGCACAGATCTTTAAGCCTTTATGTCTTATCACTGTAACTTACTTTAATTGGCCTCTAGACCTCTGCAAAGGCTTAGTACTCTTTTTTGCAGACCCTGAATAGGCCAATTAGCTATTTACATGCACCCTAGAATACCCTTGGATCAGTATTTGCTCAGATCTACCTAAGTGTTTAATAACTTTAATAGAAAGTGTTAGGATCTTCACATAATGACTTAACATTAAATGTGTTCAGATAGTAATACAAATCAAGTAAAGTTGTGCACCAATGCATCATTATTTCATAACGACATCATTAATTACAACATATATCACAATCATACGTAACAGAAATAAAGAGAGAAAACATAGGAATTTCTGTAACAATCTTCTTTATTGTTCTTCAGTATAAGTTTACAAACTCAATACTTCTGATGCACTCAGTTGCAATGGTCTACACACTCAGCTATGGGCACTACTCTAGGCCTCTTCCCACTTAGTTGTAGATCCTTTTCCCCTCTAAGACTACTTCTCTATGCTAGACACCTTCGCTCATACCCCTAGACTAACTTGTATTACCTCCCTTCGAATATTTAAGACACACCTATTTGTACAATCCTTCAAAAAGCTAACTCAAGATTACATAAAGGAGGGTAAAACCTTTTTTTGACTATTAACTAGCTACGTGCTCTGTGACCACAATTTATGGAGACTTTACATCATTTTACATAAAAACTTGGGCTTTTGCTCCAAAATTGACCTAGGGGACCCCATCCCAACATGCCTCCAACACAAAGGTCATGACTCGCCCTCGAGTCACTCGGCTAGGGTAGTGTTCCTATTGAAAAGATCCCTTAACTCCACCTATACAACCTCTACTTCAGTCGCGCTCTGTGTGGCTTCCTGCTTTACTTACTCTACCAGCTGCTATGTGGCTGGTCCTTCACCAGCTTGTTTGACCTTTTGTTTTGTAATCAGAAAGTTCACCAACTTTTCCTGTGTGTTGTCCGAGGCGAGGTAGGCTTCATCCAACCAAGGGCCCAACTTGGACTTAAGGACTGCTTTAATTTTCTATGCTACTTCCCCCTCTACAATAAGTTGATTGCCTCCTGCAACTTGGCGAGGCACTGCACTATAGAAATGGTGCACACTCTTGCCCTAACATCATCATACTATTGTTGGAGTTCGTGGATCTCTATATTCAAAATATGCATGGTGGGATCTTCCTATAGGGTCATCACCACTTTCATGGCATTTTAGAATAAAGCCATGCAGTTAACGACCGCATCATCCACAATAAATATTCCTTCCTTAACGGTAGCTTCGCGTTGTTCCCTAACTTCAGGAGGAGTTGAAGGCTACGACTTAAGCTCTGTGATTTTCATATTAAGTTTAAACTGAACTATGGCCACTTCTCCCTTAGCATCACGGATACCTACAACTAGTTTTTGGATCTTGGCCTCAAGCAGTGCCTCTTCACGTATGTGCAACTCTAGCACTGTCTTGCATGCCTCTGCAACCACGATCGCAAGTTAGGCACTATGCCTCTAGATCATTTCCTTTGCCTTCAGGGCCTCTATCTTCTCGGTGAACATTTTCTCATTGTTCACTTGATATTCCATTATTAATTTGAGAGCGCGTTGCTCCCGCACCCTCAATTCCATCATCACACCAGTCTACAATGCGTGAAGATATTCATTGGGGAGCGCTGCAAGTTGAGGCTAATATTCTTCAGAGTGCTTACAATGACCTTGTCATCAACTAATTCCATACTCAGGGATCCTTCTAGTAGTGTGACTGTCCTGATGTCCACTAACCTAACAAGTTCTGTACCCTGACTTGTCCCTAGTGCTAGGCTAGTTAGTGTAGCGCCCACCTGACCTGCTCCCAACTGTATCCTATTAGTCTAGATTTCCAGTTCATGTAGATCCTTCTGAATTTTACCTAATGACTGTAGGTGTTGTTGTTCAAATTTTTACAATATTTTAGTGGTGGTGCCACACACATTGTCCCCGATCTCATCGAGATCTCCCTCTGTCAGTGAAAGGGATCCAGCGGTGGCTTAGTCATTTTTGACTTCTCTTGGGTCTCCTCCATATGTTGTTCTTTGTACCTCTTGACCCAGAATGGAGTGCTTTGTCCTTCATCACTACCACCACCTTGTGTTGACTACTCTTCTTACTTAGTCCGGGGGGAAGAGGATTTACTACTTCGCTTGGAGTCACGCTGCTTTTATTCAGCTTGCTGATTTGTAGTCTACTCCTTTTCTAATCAGGCCTTCTCTTCGACCTCCTTCCTTCCTTTGTTGGTACCCACTGCCAAGTCAGACAGAGAGTGCCAATTTTCTGGCCACCACTTGATGACTTCCTGAATCACATCATCTGTGGAAAGATATGGCAGATCAAACCACTTCTTCTTTGGATCCTTCTGTGCCCTGATATAGAAATAGTGGAAGTTTGCCTTGAACTCTGCATACTCTGATAATTACTCATACATGGTTGGGGACAACCATGGCTGCTATTTGATGGCCATGTGAATGCTTGAATCCATCAAAACCAAGAAAATTTTCATTTCTATGACTAGAGCAGGGTCCTTTGTGGCCCAAATGGAGGCAAACTGTGTAGCATCCAACATACCTACCTCTAATGGGGGGAATTGACTCTCCTCCAGAAGCTCCCAAGCAACTAGCACAATAGAGACAAAAAACCACGCATAGTGGAAGGTCTTGCTCTCATCTTGAGCCTCATTATAATTCACAAGAAACTTGCTACATAGATAGTGTGACCAATTAAATTGCATGCCCTCCGCGTATTTTGCAGCTAAGGAGATCACAAGCACCGGAACCTCATTCGCACGACACTTCCTCGTGACCTTACCAACTAGTATTTGCATCACAATTTTCATTGCGGGGTTGTTGATGGATGTTATGGAGTACCCATGTCGCTTCTTGATAAGCTCAAATTTCTCCTTCATCTTCTCTGCCAAGTCATGCTTGCCTGTTTTTCTGCCAAAATCCTTAGCTGAATTCAAGCCTTCTTGCGAGAGGAGTGTGATTCTATGGACGAGCATGTCTCTGATGGGGATAGGAACACCAAGCCATAAACACCCATCATGCACCAAAGTCAGCAATTGCTTTATACAGGTGTTATTGAAGTTGGAGCGATGATAGTGGGGCACCCACAGTAGGTTCAATAACCTTGATTGATTTACTCTGCAAATCCACTCAACTAGTTCCAACCTAGTGATGTTGGATTCTTTGTAATGCACCCATTTCATTTAATTCTTCATCATAAGGTGGGGGAACCTCTCATGGTCAGCTAAGTCCAGTCCTCCATCTTTAAAAGGGGAACCCTCATCAGGCGTGGAGCTTCAAATATTATATTTTCTGGCAACAAGGCTGTGTGAATTCCAAATTTCTCCACACCTGGGTCCTTGGTGACCTTCAACTTTCCTTTGCACGAAGGGATATACTCTGGAAACTTGGATATGGGCTCCACACCCTCAATGTCTATATCTTCAACGCCATCTTCGGCCTCCAAATTGACAACCTTCTTAGGTTTTTAATCCTTCTTCTGTGCCTGGGTAGTAGATTGCCTTCTAAGCGACTTGCGCACTCGCATTGGTCTCTTCTTCTTGTCTTTCTTCAGCTTATGGGTCTCACGTGGTGGTGTAGTCTTCGGCCTAGGAAACCTTGGCACTGTAGGTATAGGAGCCAGAGCCTCCATGCTCACAAATTCTGGAGCCATGTTATGATCTTGACCTGCGAAAATTTCCAAAATACCAAATATGCAAATAAATACAACCCAGAAGATAGAATAAAAATAGAAAGACAACAAGTATTTTATTATTCATAGATAAAGCAATATTCACTTGCCTCTTTGAGGGGGGACCCTCCATAAAAGCAGAGCTCAATTAAAAAATAAGACTTGATGATTTTTTCCTTCTAACTACTACTATTTATAGCTAGATGACGTTCAACAACCTAATGACTAGTGGTCCTTTGCATAACATGGGTTAACCACTTTATTTATTAATTATGGTCTGTTTGCAACTAACTGTGGTTCCTTTCTCAAATGTGGGTCAACCACTTACAATGATTAATACGGAATTTATTGACTCTTTAACTAACTATGACTATGACTCGACCCTATTGGTTTTATTACATAAATAAAAGGCATTAGGGTTGGACCCTAACATGCCCTCCCCCATCAAAAGTAGCCTTGTCCTCAAGGTTGAGGCTACGAAAACTGCTAAAGAATAGTGGCTGGTTCCCACGTCGCATCTTCTGGATAGGTGTCTTTCCACTTGATGAGGATTTCCTTGATCATGCATCTGCATAGATGTCTTTCATCAGTATCAAGGACCTATTCAAGTTGGATACAGAGTGAACCTTCTTCATCCAATTCAGGTAGACTAGTTTGAATTCTATAATTGTTCCCCACCACTTTCTTGAGGCATGAAACATGGAAGATTGGATGGATTTTTTAAGTTGGTGGCAAGGCCAACTTATAGGCTACTGCTCCAATGCGCTAAAGTATTTGATAAGGTCCATAGAATTTGGGTGCTAATTTATGGAAGCCCTTTTCTTTGAGCGAAGTTTGCTTAAATGGTTGTAGCAATAGAAATACCTAATCCCCTTCTTGAAATGTGTGCTCTGGATAATGTTGGTCTACATGTTGCTTCTTTCGATTATGAGCTCGATGAAGATTATCTTTGAGACAAGCTTGCATGGCGGCATAGTTCTATAGGAGTTGATGAAATTCTTGCACCTTAGAGCATCTAGGGATATAAGAAATCGTTGAAGGTGGGAGTTGGCCATACACTGCTTCACATGGAGACATCTTGGTGGCTTCATGATAGTTAGTATTATACCACCATTCAGCTAAAGGTAGCCAATATAACCATTGATGTTTCTTTTCTGAAGTGAAGCACCTTAGGTATGTCTTCAAACATTTGTTGATTGCTTCAATTTGACCATTAGTTTGGGGATGATAGGAAGTACTTAGTTGGAGTTGGGTGCCTTGTAGCTTGAAAAATTCTTACCGAAATTTTCTGGTGAAAGACGGGTCACAATCAGACACAATGGAAGTTGGCATGCCATGCATTTTGAAGATCTGGTCCATGAATGGTTGAGCCACCAAAGCGAGGGTAAATGGTTGGGGTAAAGTGAAAAAATGAGCATATTTAGAAAGCTTATCCACAACCACCATGATGACTGATTTGTTACCCGACTTCAGGAGACCAGTAATGAAATCCGTAGAAACATTCGTCCAGATGAAGGTAGGGATTTGCAATGGTTGTAAGGTTCCTTGTCACTGGACTATTTCTCCTTTTTGGCATTGACACACATCACATTTAGCTACAAAAGTAAGAATGTTAGTTTTAATTCCCATCCAAAAGAAAGAACGACAAGTGCGAGCATAAGTCTTTTGAAAGCCTACATGCCCTGCAGTGGGAGATGAGTGCAACTCTGCCAAAATGTGAGTTTTGAGGGTGGATTTTGGAGATATAACTACTCAATCCTTGTAGTAAAGAATCTCATCCTTCCAAGAGTAGCCAACTAAGGAATTGGGATCTACTCTCAAGTTATTAATGAGTTTGGAGAGAGAGGGGTGTGAAAACCATCCCTTGTGGGCTTCTTTAATCCAATATGGTATGGGAAGAGAGATTGATAGCAGGGTGATTTCATCCTGATATTGGCATGATAAAGCATCTGCTACTACATTGTCATGCCCTTTCTTGTAAATTATCTCATAGTCATATCCCAACATTTTGGCCAGCCATTTATTCTGTTGTGGCAAGGATAGATGTTGCTCCAAAAAATATTTGAGGCTTTGGTGGTCTATGCGGATTTGGAAATGTTGCCCCAATAAGTATGGTCATCAGGTATCTACTGCATGTAAGATGTCCATCATCTCTTTCTCATAGGTAGATTATCCCAGATGTTTCCCACTCAGGTTTTAGCTGGTGAAATCCAAGGGTCGACCTTCTTGCATTAAAATAGCGCCAATACCAGTACCTAAAGCATCACAGTCAATCACACAAGATTTGGTGAAGTCGGGTAGTGCCAATACTAGAGTGGAACACAGGGCCTGTTTGAGAGCCACAAATGCTTGGTGCACTACATCAGTCTAGAGGAATGAATTTTTCTTGAGAAGGTTAGTGAGGGGTCTGGTAATGTGACCATAATTATGGACAAATTTGCGATAGTAGCTGGTGAGACCCAAGAATCCCCTCAAACTCTTCAAGGTTTTTGGTTGGGGCCAATCTCGCATTTCCTATAACTTTTTCAAATCAACCCTAACACTTTCACGACCCACAATGTGTCCCAAATAATCAACTTCTTCAATGCCAAAATATAACTTGGTCAATTTGACGAATAATTTGTGATTCCGAAGCAGTTGCAAGATTAGGTCTACATACTGAAGATGTTGTTCCCATGTTAGGGTGTAGACGATAATGCCAATAAAGAAAACGAGGACAAATTTTCGACGATATGGTTTCAGCAGATGATTCATGAGGCTTTGAAAAGTAGATGGGGCATTACAAAGACCAAATGGCATGACCAAGAATTCATAATGGCCTTCATGAGTTTGGAAAGAAGTCTCAAGGGTATTTGGTGATAGCCAAAGTGAAGATCTAGCTTAGTAAATAATTGAGAACCATGTAGTTCATCAAGCATATCATCAACAACTAGAATAGGGAATTTATCTTTGACAGTGAGCTTGTTAAGGGCCCAAAAATATAGACACATGCATCATTCCCCATATTACTTGAGCACCATGACCACTGGTGATGAATAAGGATTGATGCTAGGATGAATAACATCAACTTCAAGGAGTTCATTGATGGTTTTCTCAATTTCATTCTTTTGGGTGAAAGGATGTCGATATGGGTGCACATTCAGTGATTGTGCCCCTGAGGCCAAAGTGATGTTATGATCATGTTCCCCTCTAGAGGGTGTGAGCTCTTTAGGTTTGTCAAATACATATTGGTGGTATTTTAAGGCCTGTTGTATCTTAGGATGAATAAGAAGAGTAGTGGATTCGATGGCTTGGATGGTATTAAACGAGGCGATGACTCCATGATGGCCCTTTTTCAACAACTTTTCCATTCGATGTGAGCTAATGATAGAAGGAGCACCTACCTTGATTCCACGGAGTGTATGAATGTGGTAATTTTGCTTAAAGGTCATATATAACTCCTGGAAATCCATTTTGTTATTGGGCCTAGTGTGCAAATCCATTCAACACCTAAGACAATGTCACAACCACCCATGTTAATCGCAGACATGTGGGTCTTTAGGTGGTAGTATCCCATCTAAAGTTTAATATTTTCGTAGCGGCCTTCACATTTCATTATCCCCCCATCAACAATAAGGACCTAGAAATTAGAGACTGCCCTTGCAAACCAATGAATATCTTCGGCGACTCATTGATGGATAAAGTTATGAGTGCTACCACTATCAATCAATACTACTACTGGGCGATGTTTAAGAAAACCTTTGATTTTGAGAGTTTGGGGCACATAAATACCCGCCAAAGCATGTAGCGAGATAAATGGTTCATATATCATAGCTCTGAGATCATTGTTTAGCTAGATTTCCTCAACTTCATACTCTGGCCCACCAAGGGGTGGGGCTTCGTTAGATGAGCTGTGATTAGTAACATCAATTTGAAAGAATTTTGGTTCCTTGCATTTATGCCCCGGGTAGTATTTGTCATGATAGTAGTAGCACAATCCTTGACTTCTTTTAGCCATTTCTCTTGGAGACACCTTTTGAACCTTAAGTGTTTGGGTAGGTCCCTGAGCCTGGGTGCGGCGCCCCTTGGCTATGAAATTTGGACGAGTAGATTGGGCCGGTAAAGCACGTTCCATTTTGACAACCTTTGTACAAGCGTCTATCCATGTAGGTGGGTGGTGCATCCAGACATGATCTTGGATGGATTCTTTGAGACCACTTATGAAACATTCCAAGTAGAATTCATTTCCTAGACCTTCTGTTTTGATGACCAATGTCTCAAAGGCTGCAATGTAGTCTTTGACTGTGCCTGTCTATTGGAGCTTAGTAAGACGGCCTAAAAAAATAAATTCTTTTTCAAAGCTGTCACAAAGGGATTTTGAGAACACTTGCCAAGTTATGTTCTCGAGATAGGGTTTCCTATGCCACTACCACCATTGCCATCTCTCTTGGTCCAAGTTAAGGGCTCCCACATGCATTTTAGTTAGATCATTGTTGACATCATTTAGAATGAAATATTGTTCCATTTATGCTACCCATACTGGTGGATTAGAGCCATCAAATTTATACATGTCCAACTTGGGTGGCCGAAAGTGGGAATGTTGGTGATTCCCATGGAAGTGAATATGATGGCTAGATTTTCCTTCCAGGTGTTCATCAATACTATGTGCCTCCTGATGCAACCTCGGAGTGCTCTTAGTGGCATTGTCAATGAATTGGGTAATTTTCTACAAATCTTCCTGGAAAGAATCCAACCTTTTTTCAAGGCACTTGATCTTCTCATTAGCCATTACTTGAGCTATGGTTTCTACCGTACACAGATCTTGGTCACTTGACGTCAACTTGAAAAAATTTGGGACCGCCAGAAAATTGAAGCTGACAAGTGAATGATACCATTACGATCAACTCGTCATCCTGAATCTTATCGGCTAAGTTTTACTCCCAGCGGATCAATACTATAGCGGCCAGATTCCAAAAAACTTGATCCTGCCTAATGTCCTGTGAAAATCAGGTCTAAACTATAGGAGCCACAAGCCTCACTGCGTAGACGGTCAGATCTTCCTACGAAACCCCAATGGCTGAATTGGAGTTGGACTAAAACAATGATAGAACCCCAACTACTAGATATGAATGGTATTGTGGCAGTAGAACCCCAACTAATGGATTTGATTGTTTCGGCAACAACAAAACCCCAGCTGTTAGATCTGAATCGTACCATAGTGGTAGAACCCCAACTGGTGCATCTGATCTGGAAAATAAGGTAATGGTTGATATTCAAAGAGTTGAGGGAACTATGGTCAAAAACGAGTGTTAGGTGCTATAGATCTTAATATTCATTAGGTTTCAACAATAGTACTTGGTCCAATCTTTTAGGGCACTAACTAAGGAGGATCAACCATACCCTTAGCCATATTACTCGACTACCCTATCGTGTGCGCAAGTAATCTCCCTGAGTGTTTTTCTCAGTGTACTGTAGCAGAAAGATGGCCGACGACTTATCTAAGGTGAGTTTTTAGGTGAGCCTAGGGGGCTTCTGATACACCTAGAGGGTATGTGGAAGTGTCATCCGTGCACGGTTTTTTCTATTCTGCTACTACTCGAAGGGGTGCCCATAGGAGCTACAAGGGATTCCAACAAGCATGACCACCTCTTGTATTTCTTATGTGTGTGCCTACCCAAATATGTAGGTTTATGTTCTCAATTACAGATATCGTGGTTTCAAGACATTAGAACACGTCTCTAGCCAAAAAACAATTCTACCAAAAATGGAGGTACCACTGGCCTTGGAAAGTGCTATGATTCCACTTGTTATGCTCTTAACCTGCGAGAAATTAGAGAATACCAAATATGCGAAGAAATACAACCCAGAACATAGTATAAAATGAGAAAACAACATGTATTTTATTATTCAGAGATAAAGCAATGTTATTTTACCTCTTCGAGGGGGCATCCTACAGCATACCAGAGCTCAATTAAAAAATAATACTCAATGATCTTTCCCTTCTAACTACGAATATTCATAGCTAGATGACCTTCAACAACATAATGAATAGTGGTCCTTTACATAACATGGGTTAACCACTTTATTTATTAATTATGGTCTGTTTGCAACTAACCGTGGTCCCTTTCTTAAATGTGGGTCAACCACCTACAATTATTAATACAAGCTTTATTGACTCTTTAACTAACTATGACTATGACTAGACCCTATTGGGTTTATTACGTAAATAAAGGGGTTAGGGTTGGACCCTAACAAGCTGGTCCTTCAGAGGAAACAGTTCCTCTGGTGCTTACAGTCTCTCCTAGTCCTAACATAGTGCTACAAATAAATTGCTAGGTGTCCTCCAGTAGATTGTCAAACACAAAGCTTGCGACCAAATCATCAAAAAACTTGTGATTCATAAGTGACAGATAGCACAGTGCAAAAATTATAAGGATGCAAAGTGTTCTCTGCAGGACAGGCATGCGTAATTTATAGGAGGTTTTGAATTGAAATTTGACCGCTCCCCCCAAAATCCATCCATTAATGTTGAATTGGCAGAAAATCTCCAAAGATTTTAGCCTAAAATTCCGCCCCCATGCTCCTCTTAACCATCTATGGGTTGTCAAGTCATGAACAGTGACCCTAACAGTCATTTTCTAGTTTTTTTCTGTAGTATCTCCCCCCATAGCATAGCTCCCTTCTCACGGTCTTTGATATAGTGACATCACCCTTTTCTATGTATCTCCTCTATCACGGAGTCCCCAAAACTAGGTAGTGTATTTTATAGTCCTACGCTCCCTTACAACTGCCTAGAGCACTAAGACTGTGCTACCATCATGTAGTCATTGAGCCAGATCTCCTCCATACATCTTCAACTGAATCCCATTCACTTTTCCCAGGAAAGGTTCTCCATGCAGCTTTGCGAGTTGAAGTGCACCCCCATCTTTGGTTTCTTTGATGACATATGGCCCCAACCAAGGCATCTGAAAATTTTCTGGAAATTTAGTAAACTTACTATAAAATAATAAAACCAAATCATTTACCTTGAATGTGCACATCTTGATGTGTTAATCATGCCATGCCTTTTCACATTCCTTTTGTACTTGTTGATGAAATCCAGCTAAGAATCTATCCCCTTCGAGCTCCATCAACTGCCTGAACCATTCTTCCAAGGCTCCACAGTCCACCATCCCTGTGAAGGCTTCTATTCGTAGACTAGGCATGATATATTCCATAGGCATCACAACTGCTATCCCATAGACCAACCGGAAAGGTGTCTGGCCTGTTAGCTTTTTGCAAGTAGTATTGTACACCCATAATACTGTGGGTATGCGTACGTCCCAAGCATTACACTTCATGTTGCAAATCTTTGTCAGCAAATTCTCCAATATCTTATTGAAGGACTCGACTATTCCATTAGCCTAGGGGTGATATGGTGTACTTTTGTGATGATACACCTAGAACTCTTCTGTCAGCACGCTAATTATTTCATTGAGGAAGTGCATACCATGATCACTCATCAATACCTTTGGGCAACCGAACCTGGTTAACACATATTCAAACAAGAAATTCGTTGTTGTTGCCCCTGTGCAGTCCTTCACAGGTTATTCCTCTGCCCATCTGGTTAGATACTTTGTCGTAGTGATGATATAACGTGCACTTGTTTTCTTTCCTGGGGGTTGAATTGGTCCCAAAAAGTCGATTGCCCATTTCTCAAATGGTTGCAAGAAAACCTAAGGATTTAATGGAAGCTCATTCCTTCGTGATGGTCTCCCCATTCTCTAACATGCATCGCATGACCTACTATAGACTTTAGAATCTTTATGCAACGTAGGCCAGAACAACCCAATGCGCAAAACCTTCTATGTTGTTGATTTTCCTACATAATTTCCTCCCGTAGCTCCTCCACGAGATTTAGCTAAGATGCTACTTTGTTCAAAATCGGGCAAATATCGTCGGAGTATCTCATCCGATCCCATCTTATACAAATGTCTAGAAATTACTAAGAAATCATCTGTGCGTACTACCAATTCTTTCTTCTATTGACTGGTGCAGCCTTCTGGAGTTGTTCTTGTGGTCAACAAGTGGATGATATCTACAAAGTGGTTGTTTGCTACGTGCATAACAAAGGGCTATGCATCAGATAGCCCTTCCTCCAAATTAGTAGGCTCCTCCCATGTTTCAATGCACAACAAATGGTCAGGTCTTGCATTCAACCTTCCTGGCTTGATAGTTACCTCAAAGTCGTATTCTTGAAATAGCAATAGCCATCGACATATCTCCCCCACCAACACAGGATTATTGACTAGGTACTTCAAAGTGGAGTGGTCTCTGTACATCTTGAAATGTCCACCCAATAGATAGTGCCTAAACTTTTGGAGTGTGTACACCATATCCAATCCCTTGCACTCTATTGTTGAGTACCTCTTCTCAGCCTTTGATAACTTTCTACTTTAAAATTCTATAGGGTGATCCATTCCTCCTTCATCGGCCTATGTCAGAACTACTCCCAATGCAATACACAAGGCATCAATGTGCACATGGAATTCGTTCTTCAAATATAGGAAGACCAAGATCGGTGCAGTGACCATACTTTCCTTCAATACATATAAACTACGTTGACATTCTTCATCGCGACAGAATGTAGCATCCTTCTTCAATAGCTTCTCCATAGGCATGGTAATCTGAACATAAGCCTTGATGAACTTTTGATAGTATCTAGTATGGCCCAACATTGAACATAGTTGTTCGACACTCCTCGGGGCCTCCAAATTGGTTATTACCATGATCTTGGTAGGGTCCACCATTAGTCCTTGCTTGCATACCACATGACCTAGCAAAATCCCTAAGGGGACATAAAACAAGCACTTCTTTAGGTTCAGCTCGATCTAATACCTTCGACATGTATCCAAAATTAAGCGTAGACTGGCTACATAGTGCTTTACTAGTCCAAACACTGTCCAGTCATCAAAATATACCTCTAAAATTTTGTGAATAAATTCTTTGAATGTCATGATGACTACGGGAGAGAATATCATCAGCGCATTCTTGAGTCCGAATGGCATCACTGTATTCTAAAAACACCCCCATTCTATCATGAATGTTGTTTTACTCCTGTCTACTGGCATGATCCTGATCTAATGGTATCCAGAGAACCCATCAGTAAATGAGTAGGCATCAATTTCCTCCAACATTGTCCAGTACCTTGTTAGTAAATGGTGTTGGGATAGGATCATCAATGCAGGAATCATTAAGCTTTCTTAAATCTATGCAAATCCTTATCTCTCCATTCTGCTTCTTTTCCTGAACTACCACTGGGCTCACCCAATCAGATTCCTCCACCGGCTCAATAATAAATTCCTCAAGCATCTTGTATGATTCCTCACAAACCTTTTCCTTGTATTTTGGATTAAGGTGATATGGACTCTGCTTAAGAGGCTTTGCATCCTATTTCAAAGTTATTTTCATCACTCCCAAATTGCCTATGATTCCTTTCAAGTCCAAAAATTTTCTAGGAAAGATATCCTAGTACTTGAAGAGTAATTCAAAAACTTTATCCACTGTGGCATCATCCCAATAATCTCTGATCTTTGCAAACTTAGGCTCTGCTTCAATACTAATGTTTATCTACCTAGTCTTTAGTGGTGCGGTGATATCTAGGTTCTCTATCTGCAAACCTTCGATCTCATGATGGACTTCTATTTATGGGATATTGATACTTCTTGGATCCTCATCCTCCCCTTCAGCAGTCATGTTATAACATTCCAGGGCATGGCGCAGCTGGGTGCTCCAATCCATTTCAACCAATTCCAAAGGATCCTGCGAAATTCAGAAGATCATGCCTTAACCTCTTACAGTGCCTCATCAATGCTTTTGAACCTGTCTTTAAGGCTAAAGGTCATCAAGAATCCTTCTCTTAAGATATTCTACTCCATGATACCATGGTGGAGCTTTGTTTCCAAATATCAATTCATAGGGATTATGTCCATAGTGTGAGAGAATAAATGCACCCGTTTTGGATGCAGCTCTGTTCCATACATTTTAGTCCATTTTCCCAAATGATCGTGCAAATCATTCCTCCCATCATACTTCTCAGTTAACTATACTTTTGGCCAACCAAATTGCATCCTCATCATCCTCCTCTAATCACACCATTCATCAAAGTTGTCTTTGTGCATACCCCATCGTTGAGCAGGTGTAGCACGTAGTGCCAAATCCAACACCTGAAAGCGGTGATCCTCTAGAGCTTATCTTCCAAAAGCATCCAAAAACTTATCTACATCAATTAAACCATCACAATAAGGTAAATTTCTTACCTTTGATGACACACAACACAACGATTTGTTCATCATGTTGCAGAGTGGTGTGGATACTTCGTGCAACCTGTTTTGCCAATGTTCCAACCCTTCATCTGAATTTGAGGTATAGGAACTTTCATGTTCCCATGCAATCCATCAATTAGCCGTTGGGTTAACCCAATCTTGGTCTCAGACCATAATTTTGTAGATTTGATCAAAATCATCGTCACTTTCCTCATAGTCACAGAATGATTCAATATAGTGTGGTCCTTCTATAGGGTCTAATAGTACTACAACACAAAGCGATTTTATTTCAAATGACATCGTCTGCTTCTTCAATTTCATGACCCTATTCATATCAATATCCCAATATATTCCAAGGAGCATGGGGTATGGATTGTTGTCATCAAGAATTTCTATCACTTCAAAATCAGCTAGCATGCTCACACCTTCTATATCTTCAGTAACTCCCTGCAATCATCCCATATGGATAATATTTTACTGGTTCGCCATCCTTAGCTGAATAGGAGACCACTGTAGCATAGGTCTCCCCATTCTCTCCCAAGCCTGTTTAGGTAATGCGTTCGCGTTAGACCCCAAATCCAGAATAAATTGTTCCATCTCATAGTCGCCTATTTGTATGGTAAGCCTCATCTCGCACCCTATTCTCTCCTTATGCTTACCAATCTTTCTGACTACGTGGGGTTGATCAGGAGCATTATCCTTACCGACACACTTGTTTATAAACTCTTCTAGTCATTTCACAACCTTTCTATCGCACTGTAGTCTCATACAAGTCTCCAAGAAGGTGGTAAGCATAGAAGGGTAAACCTCTATAGGCGCACTAGTGTCTGGAAGGTTGTTATGACTTCCTAAGGTAGAGGCTTCAACGAAGCTTTTCTTCACTTTCATGAATTCTTCCTTCGCGCGCTCTAGATCAAAACTAATCTCCTTTTCTAGGGCCTTTTGGATCCATTGACCTTCTTCAGGTCATTTTCCCTTATCGTCACCAGTCGTGATCTCGCTTCGAAGCATGATATTCACATTCAAGTCCTCTTAATGGGGATCGACCCTCATCATCTGTAAGTTCTGGGTAGGATGTTGAGGCTACGCCTTCTTCTCCTGCATCTTAGCCATCAACATGAGACATTCTTCAATTGTGTGTTCAAATTGAGTGTAGTATTGACATGATAGGTGTGTTTGATTTGTACACTCGCATGCATAGTGTCCTAGCTTTCTGAAATTGTAGAAAATGACCTACCCACGACCCCTACCAGGTCCTCCTCCTCCTCGACCTTGTCTACATCCCTGATATCCTCCACACTCTCACCCAACACCTTGATTTGGAGGCTACATTTCCACTTGAATTTGACACATAGGTGTCCTCTCCTTCATTAATTCATAGCTTCGACAGTGGAACTCATCGTGGCCCACCAATTTGCAGAAATCACAGAACAAATGTTGCAGTTTCTGTATAAACGTTTGTAGCAAATGACAATTATCTGTGCCATGTTTTCCTTCCACTTGAAAAATAGCACACCAGCGTGCACCCCATACCTTTTCCTACTAGAGCTTCCTATCTCAGGGGCATCCCACCCCGTAATATAGTTCACAAAGACAGGCCAATGATCCTTATCATGCCCCTGACTCTTACACTTAAGGCACCAGACTTCTTTGCGCACCTTTGTTGTGAGCTCTTTTTCTTTTTTCAAGCGCTGTAATTCCAAATAAAGGTTTTGCAAGTGCGAGTGAATTTTTTGGACTCCCAAAGATGCATCCTGAATAGGTGTCTCATGCAATCTCATCGCAATTTCTAGAGCTTCCACCTGAGTTCCTATATTTTGTTGTGATAAAGCAATCCTTAGGTGGGGCAGAAGCACGACTATAAACTAGTCGTGGTGTTAACTATATGTGAGATTCATATTAGATTCATGGATCCCGCACTTCAGTCTTTAATCTAGATCCTAGGGCATTTCACCGGGCCTCATTATGATTCCCTTAAAGCTAATTACTGATCATGAGGCAGAATTAGGCTTACCACATTCTTTGTTCAAAGCGGTCTAAGTATTGGCTAATGATGCCAACAGATTATCGGTGTAGTACTTAATGTACCATGTCAGCGTGAAATCCTGTAGAATGGTAACCAACTGTGCCTTCTTTATATTATCATTTGTCATATATTGTTCTATCCACACAACCTTCGCAACAAACCAAAACTGATCTGGATCCTCAATTCCTAAACCCTTTAAAATTGGAAACTTCATTGTATTCGACATGTTGACTAGTGGTAGTGGTGGTGATGGTGTGGGCAAGGGTGTATGTTGTGGAGGTGAAGGTGGAGGTGGTGTGGATGGATGAGTTATTTGCGGAAAACCCTGCCTTATCAACTGGACAGTGCTCTACGTGAAGCCTGTGATGCTCCCTTGTCGTCACTCATAGGAGGTTCAACAAATGGGCTATATTCAGGGCTTGTTCTTCCCCTATCCCTAAAGATCTTCCCACTTCACATAGCTCCAAACATCAAGGCAGTGGCATAACCCTTTTCTCACACAACAACATCTTAAGCCAAGTATTCAAAGATCTTAGATACTTACCTCGAGATCCTTTGAAGAAACGTCGCTTTGCTTCACTGTAACTGACTGAGATGTCGAACACGAACTATGCAACAAATCCTCCTATAACTTGATCAAGCCAATGGTCATTAGCGCACGTGATCTTTTCTTTAGAGGCTTCTAGCCTTCACACTAATTTTGGAGTCCACACTACTGGACCATCAAGCTTCCACCTCCCTTGGCTATTTGCCAATTTAGCTATCCACTCATATAGTTCAATCAGGAAGGTACAGAAGAAAATTTCATGTATTTCTATGTACAAATATTTGTCCAACCACTATTCTTTTGTCAGGAATGGATTCTTGTTTTCTTGCACTGTGAATTCATGGATCTTTCTATCGAACCACTTCACAATTTCCTTCTTGGTCAGATTCCTGTGATGTTGTTATCCTCTACAATGTCCCACGCTGAGGAGGAAATCAAAAGTGGTAACTTCAAACCACTTGTAGTTTTGTAGCTTGACCTACTGAACCAGAAAGGGATATCTTTAAGGATTTCTAAATGAATAACTAGAAAATAAATGGATTTTAGGCTAGATGTATAAGTCTTGTTTGATTATTTGAAAATTTAGGGTTTTTTACATTGTTGGACCAAGGATGAGAGCAAGAAATTAGGTCAAGGTATGAAGTTTGTAGTAGCAGGCATGAGAAGGAGCTAGATAACAATGTTTTGTGGTGAACTTAAGACCTTTTCAATGTAGCATAGGTTTGAAAGTTTAAGAAATCATAATGATCATGTATTAGCATGAATTCATTAATCTAGAAGAAGATATACATAAAAATGATTTTCCACATAAACAGAGCTTTGAATCTAAAGAATTATGCATGAAGAAAGAAAATAATTTTAAGTGAGATGAATTCATCAATAAGAAACTGATATGAAAGAAAAATAACACAAAATCACTGAACAAGTATCCCTGAAAAATAGTTGCAACTGCTCCTTGATTAATTGTATGAAAGCATAAGGTACAAATCTCTCCTTTGAAGTCCAACCCTTCTCTCTGAATGATAAATGATACATATAGACTCAAATAAACAACTTATCCACCTTCAAGGGTTGAATCCCTAAGTGGTGGAACAATTTCCAAGAATCTCTCAACCAACAAGTGAGAGTGAGAAGGTCAAAAACCAACTCTTCTCTTAGACTTTGATTTGAGTTTTGCTTCATTTATGAGGCCTAATTAACCATTAAAACAACCTATCATGCTAATTTATTCATGATTACATCCTCGAAACTTCTAACTACTAAATTTACATCATCAAGTTACCCTTGACCAAGTCAAACTAGAAATATGAGAACTTACAGAATGGAATTTTTAATTTAAAAACTTAGAAAATTGTAGAAGCATAACACCAACTTTGAGGCCACTTTTAGGTTCCTTACTAAGGTCAAATATTAGATCTAAGAGAAAAATCAACTAGAATTACCTGTCTAGTTTCTATACCACCATGAATTTTTGAAAATGACCCATGGGAAGGCTTTCAAAAGTTGATTCTCCCAAGGTGTCTCCAAAAGTGCAACACCTATCAAAAAGAGTGGTAGGATGATGATCTTTTACCCCTTTTTATCCTTTTTCTCAAAATGTGATCCCTGTATGAGAAATATGATGAAGTGGGTTTTGAGAGAAGGTCATCAGCTTTGTAGGAATGTAAGACACATGTCATTTGGATCCCTCAGGAAAAAGCTCAACACCAAGGCATTGCGCCTCTGTGACTAGCCCAATTTCTAAATTTTGCACCAAAATTCTCAAAAAACCAAAAATGCTCAAAAAACCTCCAAAATTGGTCATGAAGTGAAAAATGAGGTGTGTCATTCTCTCATGGATGCTTTAGAAAGCATATCCAAGTTATCCCTCTCATTTGTTTCCTTTAACTTATTTTTCAATTACTTGAGCTTGATGTTGCAAATCATATTTCTGGTATGATAATGATGGGCCATGTGCCTCAATAGCTGATTATCCATGTTGGATTTGTCAAGCAGTTTTTCTAAGTGTCCATTGATCTTACTTAGCCAATACTCTCTATATTCATTGATCTCTAAGGCAATTATGTCTTCCATGTCTAAGTCTTCATCTAGCAGATTATGTTCTTTCTCTTTGTTCAATGCCCTTTTGAGTCCCTTGGTCCTTCATTTCTTTCTTCCAACTTGTTTTTCATGTTCATCATGTTCACCAGGCTCCAACACTACTTTACCTTTGCCTCTTTGTTGCAACACCTTGCATTTCTCTTTCTCCATGGTGAGTTTTTTAGCCTTAAGCTATCTGTTCTCTTGCTCAAGGAAGGAAATGACAAACCTTGCTCTTACCATATTTTCCATGAGCTCTTTGACTTGAGAATCCTTTTCTTTAATAATTTGTTTCAAGTTTTAAGTTTCAGCTACTGCTTCCAAATCAACTAATCCAAAGTCATGTTCAATTAGGTCTTCATTCTATACATGTGATCCTTGTTTTGCTTATGTAGAAGACTTGGCCCTTTTCTCAACTTGAGAAGTAAACAAAAGCCTTTTTCCTCTCTCATACATTTTGGTCACCTAAGGTTTAGGTGCCTTGTGAACCTCCACTGACTTTCTTGATGATCCTACCTCCACCTACTGTGTTGATGTGTCTTGATAATGAACTGAAAAAGTAGTTTCTTGCCACTGCAAAGTTGTTTCTATGAAATAATCCCATGTCATGTTCTTTTCTGCTAACTAATGGAGAACTACAATCTTTATTAAGTTGTGATGAAAGAGACTCGGGTGATTCTCTTTGCCTTTCATTTGTAACTTCTAAGACATTTTTATAAGGCTTCTACATAAATAATTACACATGTTGAGAGGTTTTAAAGTTGTGAAATGCATTAGCAGCCTAATGTTGTATGCATATAATCTGGAAAATCTTCCTTCACAGGTGAAAAACTTCATTACAACCTTCATCAACGGTGCATACTTTTCCAACAGCTACCTAAAAGGGATGATGTGTGAATGGGTCTCTCTGTAGGTCGATTTCAAGAAAGGCCAGTAGCATTCAAGGTCTAAGCTCATGCCTTTGAACCAGTACTCCTCATGATCAAGTATCCTTGTGGCAAGAGAAATGGAAGCCACTAAAAATGTAAATTCAACCCTTGATATGATGGCCCTTTCCCCTTTTAGATTGGTGGCACTCCAACCAGTTAGGTACTCATGGAAACCCACTTCACCCACCCTTTGACAAAACCTTAGATAACTAACATCTTTAAATAACTACTTGATGAATGGTGATGAGTTGTTTTTGTTGCATTTGGCAGGCTCATATCTCATGATCTTCCCTCCTTTATGATGTTTTCTTCTTTTTGGTGGTGAAGAATCTCCCTACATTTTGATAAAAACCCTAAATAATAAGAAAATGGAAAAACAGTGAGGAATGAGTGAAATATTGAAATGAGGGAGTTAGGGAAGGGAAATTATGGTAGGGGAATTTTGGGATATGGATAGGGGTTGTAGAAAACCTAGGAATTTTGAATGGAGTGAAATGAGAGAGAGAGATGAGTAGGAGAATTTGACAAACAATCCTGCTAGGAAATTGTCCAAAATGATAGGTATGAGCTAGGGTTTGTGTAAAGGTGAGGTAATCTGAGGGTAAATGAGTTGACTAATGAATGATAGGGTGATTTATACATGTACAGAGGCATGCGATGACAAATTTAAAATTTTTAAATGTCATATCTAACAAAACCCATCATTTGCCCTAGCCTTGTAGCATGAAATTTCTCATAAACCCTAGATGAATAAAACTCACAATTGCATTTACTTTTCCAAATGAAAAAGGTGAGTTAGATGATGATACTTACTTGTGGATCAGCTTAGAAGAACAAAAAGTAGGAATGCAAGCTCAAATTTGAAGTTTAGGTGAGTTTTGGCAGTTTTCGGGCTAGTCTGTCACAAGCACAACACAGTTGGCAGAAGTGCAGCACAGTTGGTAGAAGTACACTGTAGTTCATGGAAGTGCAGTGCCACCTCCAAAAGCACAACGCAGTTCACAAAAGCGCAACACTGAGAGATTTTTGCTAATTTTAGCTAGAAAACCCATGTTTTTTCACCAAAGGAGGGAAGAGCTCGATGAGAAAAGGAGGTAATGATGCAAATGAAACATGTGTAGGACTTTTTGGGCTTTCATAGGCACAATATGGTCTTCTTTTGAATAAAAACAGGCCCCACATACCTTTTCAAAACACGACTTTCACCTTTTTAAACTTGTCCATTTTGGAGACTTGAAATCTGAACTTCTCTTTATCTTTTTGAATAGTGAAACTTATTCCTTTTGGAAAATTGTAATTGTAACCATGAAGAACTGATGGAATTTCATAAAAAATTATTGCAAAGAGATGCTTATCACAAATCATCTAATGCTAGATTTTATGTGTAAAATGAAGACGGACCTTGAAACCCTAATGACCTAATTAACACATCAGACTGAGTCAAATGGTAATGATGATGACTGATATGACAAAGACATTCTCTTTATTATGATTCACTCATATGAGTGATGTAAGCAACTAGCATGTGATATTTTCTAAGAGAATAAAGACATTCCTAGATAACTAACCAGTGACCAAATTTTACTATGAAAACCTAGTGACATGATACAAATTTTCCTTGAGACCCCTAACAAACTTGGTAAAAGCATATTTGCTTACTGGTGATAGGCAGACAAGATTGAAACTAATAGATGCGACATCACACATCTCCCTATGTAGATCCTGGTCCTGACAATAGAACCATTTGTTGGCTTAGGGCATCCTGACCCAGGTTCAAAGTTGGTTGCACCAAAAAAAATCTCTACACTACTGGCCTTTTCGGCATCAATCTATGGTGCGTGGATTGAAGTATCACCCAAAGTAGTATGAGGGGATATTGGAACCGATTTTCTGCACTCAAAGATCAGTGTGATGTCCTTCTATGACCTAGATTTGCCTTCCCACAGATCTTTAGGCCCTTATGGATTATCGCAATAACTTCCTTTAATTGGCCTCCAGACCTCAGCAAAGGCCTATAACTATATTTTATGGATCCTAAATAGGCAAATTAGTTGTTTATGTGCACCCTAGATTACCCTTGGATCAATATTTACTCAGATCTACCTACTTGTTTAATAACTTTAACATAAAGTGTTAGGATCTTCGTGTAATCACTTAACACTAACTGTGTTCAGATAGTAATACAGATCAAGTAAATTCATGCATCCATGCATCATTATTTCACAAGGACATCATTCATTAGACCACATATTGCAATCATACATAACAGAAATAAAGAGATAAAACACAAGAATTTTTGTAACAATATTCTTTATTGATCTTCAGTATAAGTTTATAAACTCAATACTTCATACGCACTCAGCTAGAGAGGTCCACACACTCAGCTGTGGAAACTACTCTAGGCCTCTACGCACTCAGCTACAGAGCCTTTTCCCCTCTAAGACTACTTCTTTGCGCTAGACTCCTTCGCTTGTACCTCTAGACAAACTTCTATTACCTCCCTTAGACTCTCTAAGACACACCTATTTATACAATCCCATTTTCCGAGGACCATGGGTAGATCTTCAAAAAGTCGGCTCAAGCTTACATAAAGGAGGGTAAAACTCTTTTTGACGCTCAACTAGCTACATGCCCCATGACAACAATTTGCATAGAATTTACATCTTTTTACATCATAACTTGGGCTTTTTCCCCAAAAGTGACTAGGGGACCCCATCCCAATAAGAGAGGAGGAAAATTTAACAAGTATGTTAGAGGTATATAAATATCCTTCTCTGAAGGGACAACCTCTTCTTCTCTCAATAAGTCAGGATCCTTCTTCTGCCCCATGAAATTGACAAGTTCATATGCATAGTTCTTTGAACAAAAAAAAAAGAAAAAAGAAAGAATAAAAGGCGAAAAAATACAAAGACTTCTTGCGCAAAGAGGTGAAGCAAGAAACTCATTTGTGGTACTCTCAAGGCTCACTAGTAGTGGAACACTATTTGTATCCCTAGAGTGACTTCGCTGGGGTATTGTCCAAGGTTGTTGACAGCAGAGCAACACCATAGATGAAAACTAAGACTCTGAAAATGTTTTCACTTGTATATCTATATACTTCTCATCCCCAATCAAAACAACTGAGTTTGAATTGGCTTGGTTAAGTGTGTCGCTAATGAAGAGAATAGTATGGACTATATATTAAACTCAATCATAGTGAATAAGCTACAATGATCAATGAAATGAAAAATACTTCATGAAGAGTTAAACTTATTTTTCATGGGACAAGATCCATAAAGAGAGATGGAGTTCTACCAGTGTGTCACCAGGTGTTGTAGTTGCTACAACCACCCTCCAAAATTTTACCCATGCTTTGATTTTGGAGCCTTCCTTCTATCGACATGAGATTATATTTTACTATCATCAAGTATTCATGCTATGATAAAATACTTATATTTTCATGATTTTCTTGTGATGTATTCATGTCAATTTGACATTTTTAAACACAAGCTAACTCTTTACTTGACCTTGGAACATTGTTGGGATTGCTTCCAGAAACTGCACAATCTTAGAAGGAAGGCCAACATTGCCTCCAAAAATTGCACAATTATTCTTGGAAGGCTATATTTGAGCATGAAAACTGCACAATTATGGATGGCAGCTTAGCCTTGACGATGGAAACTATGCAAAGCATCTCATCGACTCAAAAAATGCGTAATGCACTGAGTCAAGAAATTCCCCAGTCCTTGAGAATTACACAATCCTTCTTGGTAGAGTGCATGACATGTTTCCCAAAAAAGAAAAAAAAGAGAAAAAGAAAAAATCATCCCTAGAAAATGGGTATTTATTAATTAGTTTCCCGAAGGTGGCACACTAACTATTTGTCAAACTTTTTGCCAAGTTTTGCTTTTTCCTTGATTTTAGGCATGTGCGTCATAAACCCTAATCAATCTAGATCTATATAATGGATGCCACTAGAGCTCATTTTCACATTCAATATTTGAGGTCAAGCATTCCTAAGGAGATCAAGGAGATTTCCGTGGAGTTTGGGAGCTTTTTTGGTTGAGTTTTTCTTTTGTCAGCTTTTGTTGCTTTTTCCTCGCTTTTTGTCATTTGGATTCTATGGGTGTTTTATTTTTGTTTATTTTCATGTTTGTTGGTATTTTAATACATATTAGCTTTTACAAGTGATGGTTTGGTCCATCATTCACCTTTTACATGTGTCGCATTAGTTTTCTTATTTTTCCCATTAATGGTCATCGTTTCGACGACTCTCCATGCATGTTTGTTTTTCCTTTTGCATGTTGATCTTCCCATAAGGGCTTCACTAACGGAGCAATACCATACCACGTGGGTTAATATTGGGGGATATATAGTGAGGGAAAAACAACATAATATATTTGGGGATATATATGACGTAAAGGGTTTTTATATTCACAGGTATAAAAAGTGGAGCTCAAAGTTAATGAAAAGATATAGATGGGTATAAAACTTGTTAGTATAAAAAAGGATACCTACAATATCTAGTCAAAATAGGGGTTTTTATATTTGGAACATGTATTGGGTTTGTATTGGTATGGGGTTAAATAATGTGATTTTTAGAGGTATTTTCTAATATGTAGTCAAATTAAGGGCATTTTTTAATATACCATGAATGCACGTGATATGTTAGAGCTTCATTGAGTGAAGCCCCCGTGGATCCTTTCCACTTGTTTTTCACTGATATATCCATACTTAGTCATATCTACACTTCAACTTGCACCATCACTCATATCTTCTTTTTTCCCACACTCTTAATGGGTAGATATACTCATCCCATGGTCAGTGTTTCCCTTGTCTAGATGGCCATTGCACAAGTCTAAGGCTCAATCTCTTAGCTTGACCTCTTAGAATACACAATGCGCAGTACTTTGCTAGCCCAACTATGCATTTCATGGTTCTAGGGCTCACTCCCATCCCTTGGTCACTAAGACTGCACAATGCATAGTCTCCATCCAGTCTAGCCAAGAAGAACTACACATTGTACAGTCTCTAGCCTGAGGTTGCGCAACTAGCTAATGAAACTATACAATGCGTAGTTCAAGTAGCCAGTCTCCCTCCTTCACCTCAAGGATTGTGAAATTTTCTTATTCAATCCACTAATTGTTGCCGTGATCTTGCTTTGTAAGTTGGTTTTCTAAAGCTAATTTGTGTTTTCCATGAGTGCATTTTCCTCCTACAAGTATTGTACTTGTTGAGCACTTCTCTTCATCCATCACTGACATCATGGCACCAAAGAGATCTGCTTTAAAGGATGCCACAGAGAGAAGTTACAGGGAAGTAGTTGAGAGGATGTCAATGAACTTGCCAGTTTATGTAGATACTCCACTATTTAGAGAAAAGGAATCAGATATCACATGGCAGAAAGTGAATGAAGCAGTCTCAACAAGAAGCTTCAAAGTGGACCTTGAAGACCAAAAGGTGTATATCAACATCCAATAGTCAAGGTTACATAAGGTTGCATGCAACTATCTGGATTTTCCATGTGTAAACATTATCAACTAGATAATTTCTCATATAGGTCCAAAGACTATGACTCTGAACAATTCCAACAAATAGAGACTTTCTTCTTTTCTGGCAGCAGACTATCATCTCATGTACCATCTACCTAAGCTAGAATCACTCATGGATTCCTACTTCTACGCGACTACTAGCTACTTGAGAACCCATTTATTATTAAAGGTTGGGTGAAAGAGCCAATAAAGTTTCATTAGACACCCACCAACACCTACAAGACAAAATCTCTTAGGAGGGACTATTGGCTCTTGGTAGTTTTATGTTGCAAAATATATGACCAAGAGAGCATTGAGACCTTTCCTAAAGGGTGGGAATTCTTACTGAACTAGTTTATGAATGAGGTAATACCATTAAAATGGTGAAACTTATTGGCTCAATAACTACACATCCATGTATTTAATTCCCTTAGACCCCAAAGGGAAAGAATGCTAGATTTTACATGTATGTGTAGCTACTAGATGCAATCTATGCACACAATCATTCCCTGACATGAATTGGACTTGGATACCACGAGACCCTAACATGCACATTCATTGCAAGCTTCTTTTAGAGTATAACTATATAGGGGTAATAGAAAATATGACTGATCAATTCCTCATTTAGTTATACCAATTGATCTTTGAGGAAGAGCCACCTTGCATGTCACATAGGGCAATGGAAGCAGTGTTTGAGATATTAGATTGGTTTGCCTCACCAAATTGCACTTTCGTTAGGGTGTTTGATAGACATAATTCTCTGCATATTTTACTGAGGTATGTTATCAATAATTTATTCATGTAAGAAGTTGCATATCATCTCTCCATAGGGTTGTCAGCAACTTTGCCCAAGAAGGAGAAAGCATATTTTCCAACTCTTCCTATGCAAATTAGATTGTATGAGATCAAGAACCTGAAAGTCATGGATACCAAAGGAAAGGTGATATAAAAGTTTGCATTTAATATTCTAGAGTTTAACCCATACAATCCATGAAATGTTTATAGAGACTTCTTTGCGAGGATTTATTTCTAGTGGCTAAGTGAGACCTTTCACTAGTTAGAGGAGGAACCATGGAAGAATTGTTATAATTCCTCCAAGTCCCATGAACCAATTAGCTTCTCTAGAACATTGTAGCTTACTCTGCAGTAATAAATTGCTCTATAGCTAGTACTAGTGGAAGGGCACAACCCAGTGTGTGAGAAGGGAAAGAGGAAATTTGTGCATGGTCTAGGGAGAGAGTGAAGTTACAAGATGAAAGAATATCTTATCATACTTAAAGAAGCCATAGCAACAAAGAAGAAGCGGAAACAAAGGATGTAAGATGCAAAATAGAGGAAGAGGGAAGAACGAGATTAGAAGATATTTGAGGAATAAATACATAATTAGGAAGAACAAGAAAGGAGAAGAGTAGAAGAATAAGAATCCACACGAAGACAAGCCAAAGAACAATAATAGAACATAAAACTAAAAGAGGAGAGTAATCATATGTAGGAAAAGGAGCTCACACAAGAGATTGAGGAGTTGATTGAGATCCAAAACATGGAGGAGGAACCAAAGCTACAAAATCAAGGTGTCGACCTCATGACAAGTAAACAACATGTCACTATTCATTCTCCCCATCCTCCAATAGAGCAAGATCCAAGTGAGGAAGAGGATATTATTGCTCTTGACAATGGTCTAGTTATGGACATGTACAATTTGAATTATCACAAGCTTCAGAAAAGTATTGTACAAGTGAGGAAGAAACATTTTTTGGATGACCTAGCATTTCTTGCATTCATCAGAGAAAGGGTGATCATGACAGAAACTAGAAGAAATCCAGGTGCCATTGTCACAACCAACTTGGCCTTTGCAAGTGCTACAAAGTTAAAAACATATTATTTGATAGCTAAGAATAAACAATTGGAGAATAACTTGTAGGATTATAGGCAAGAGATTGAACAACTCTGAGAAGAGTTATAGAATGGAACTCCCACATATGTCTATCTAGAAGAATTGAAGGCAGTGATACTCAACGAAGTATCGACGCTGGGAGAGACCATGTGAAATATTTATGAGGAACTTGTTAACATGCATAAGTAAGTTGTCCACTTGTATGGGTTTCATCATAAATGTAAATATCATGTCAAAGCTCTCAAGGTTATAGAATCAACTATTATTGTCATGCATGAGTTGTTAATGCAATACAAAGGGGCACCACTTGAATTGGGAAAGAAAACAAGGCAAGAGATAGAGTTGGAGAAAAAGAAGGTTCAAATGCTCATCCATAATAACAAACAACTCACCTCATTCATTTCCAACACATAGGCCTCATATCCATGATTGTGTAATGACCTGTAATTCTTGGTGAAATCGCAGAGGATCCCATCAGTCTGCTCACTCATAGAGATCAAACGCAAGAATCAGGTTAGGCAAGAGATTGAATAATACTTGGAAAATTTAAGACATATAGCCATCAAAGAAGATTTAGAAGTAAACAAGCAAAATATGCAGAATTACATTGGTGGTCCTATCCAAATCAATACAATGTTCCTCCTCCTTAAGAAGGAACCATAAACCAATTCAAAATTAGTGTACCTAGATGCCATGGAGGCTAGAGTCTGCTTCCATCTTGACACCATCATATAGTTTGGGGATGTCATCAGATAGTACAAATCTTTGCACCGTTACATGACCAACAAACATCAAGTGGAAGTTGTTGAGTTAAAGTTTCCCTCAACTCAAGCTTAACTATTTTTCCTTATTAGTATGTCTAGTTGGCTCTACCCAATTTTGTCTTATATGGTTATGAGTATATTATTTTAAATTGTAAGTGGAATTCAAAGTGTCAATTGTGGAATGTGAAGAGTCATGATGTAATGAAGTCAAAGAGTCATCTTGTAAAGAAGTTGAAGAGTCATGAGGGAAGTGCAACAGTCACAAGGGGAAGTGAATAGTAACCCCCTTTGCTATAAATAGACCCTCATAAATCATGTAAAGGGATTTAGTGGAGACAAAATTTTGGATAGAATTAGGCTTAGAATCAAGAGCTCGGGAGTTTGTGAGATCCTTGGCTTCTTCGTAGGATAAAGGGAATATCTTTCTTTGGAGGAGCAGGTGTCAAATTCATGTTTCACAATTGGTGCTAGTGGTCTGTCAATGGTATATGTATGATTGGAACTTTCACTTAATAAAATCTTAGATCTAACACCTTTTCATGCATATGTTGTGAATATAGTAGGAATTATTTTTATTTTTACAATGTATGTTATTTCAACTACGCTTATGCTTATGAACTATTTCATTTGCATTGGTACAAATCTTGTTGAATGTGTGCTATTATATTTTTCCCATCACAGTTAACTTGCGAACTATTTAGTAGGTTAGTTGGTGATGTCTTTATGTTCATGTGTTCATTTGAAGATGTGTACTATTATAGGCTTTTAAGGGACTCATTCACTACCCCTTCATTTGTTATAAATTTCATGCATTGCACTTGACCTTCTACAGAGTCACACACGTGTTCACACCAAAGTCACCATACACCACTCTATGTGTTATTATAGCCAAGGCACATCATTAAAACCCACTGCATTGACACCAAGTTTTACTTCATATGGGACTCCTACACAAAACTGTGTGAGGTCTAATTGGGACTTCATATTGGGGAGATCCCCTTATTGTTGGTGGGTCCAATATCATCAAGAGGCCCTTATTGAATTTCCACATCAAATTGACATGAGTCCATGTTAATATGATAGTACCATGTGGAATCCATGTGGCATTGCCACATCATCACTATATTGATCGATGTCACCTTGGGTTCCTATGTGGCACCCACATGGCCACTACCACCTCATCTCATGTGTGGTCCCATAGGGTCCTCCTCGTTGTGTTTTGTGGTGGTATTCCCTATAATATGAATTTGGGCCCATTTCCAAATTTTTGTGGAGTCCATTCATCACAACTAGTTAGACTGACCATCACCTTGCTTCCTTCCTTTTTCAATATTTAACTAGCGCAAAGTGTTTGATGATGGGTTGTGGGAAGTGGATAGAGTTTTGTGTCAAAACCATACTTAAGTCAGCCAATTCTTTTCGGTGCTTGTCAAAAAATCATGTCTATAGACACTTGGTGGTGTGAGCTGAGCCATGTTTAGAGGGTTACATCAGAACTATAGCCGGGTTAGAAAAATCTTATCAGTGCACGCATCATATGTTGTAATTGTAACACCCTCCTCCCACATCTACCCAAGTAACCAACCAACTAGGGTAAACATGTCACAAGAAGTTACTATCATATGATTTGACCTCCTAATTCATGTTAAGGAAGTGGAACCGATAGAAACACACCATACAAACCTTCCCCAACAACAACAAGGCTCTTAGGAACCATCCCAACCTCTCAAGTAACTAGCCCTTGAGTCCCACTGATTTTTTAATCCAATTAACCCCTGGAATCTCCCATGATATTAGCATGCAAAAATATAAAGGGCTCTGTACACTCCCATAGCATGGCATGCCAACATCTAGGGACTATTTTTCTTAGTGTGCCAACGTCCCTAGCATTTGAGCCACTTTTTAAGGTTGAGAGCCCAGGTAACTACCGAAAATTGAATGATACCTTCAGAACAAAAAGACAACAAGGGAATGATGATACAAATACAATTACTTAAACAAACCCTTGATTGTATCCCTACTCGACATGATGGGAATTTCATCAAACATATCACAAATATGTAATCTACATGTGCAAACAAAAGATATAAGCATAGGGGTCTCATACTTATCTGAAAATCACTATGAGGCATTTTTTTCCTTACCACTTTAGCTACATTGTCATCTATTAAAGCATAGATACATTTCTCATTCATTTACAACTGAAAACATGATGAGATCCATACATAGCCATTGTCATAATACATGTTCATAACCAACATAATAGAAACAAAAATACCATGGAAACAAGAACCATATAATCCACATATAAACTAGTATAATACTCATGAGATAACAAGGAGAAATAACCTCATATTAATGATGAAAACTCCAACCCAGTATGGGACTACCACATTCCACCTGACCGTAGACATGGCTAAGCCAAATCTCTATTCAGTCAGTCACCCCCGTGCCATATTCCACGCATGAATGTGGCATCTCGTAAAACATATCAATGAAAACTATCCAGGTCCTCCAAAGGCTAAACCATCTCAACCCATCAAAAATTGACTCCACCTCATGGTTAAACATCAAAAAACCATCATCAAATTGCTCTCTACCCAAGCCTTCTAGGGTTCTAGAGTGTTTATTCTAGCTAAGGCTTCCAGGGCTAGTAACTCAACCTACAGCTGCCAACGAGCTTCCTGGACTAGTAACTCAACCCACCAAGGGCTTCCAAAGCATTTTTCGAACCAAGGATTCCATGAATAGTAACTCAACCCAAGTTGTTACAAAGCTTCTAGAGTATTTGTCCAACCAGGGCTTCAAGGAACTAGTAACTCCACCCAAGCTAAAGGAAACATGAGAACTAATTAGAAATGGAAAGGCTAGGAAAATCCACTATCAATCCAGGCAATCCTCCATGTCAATTATAGGTCATGACCAATAAACCACATGCATGTTCCATGCATGTCGAAACTAGTGAGGAAAACATACATGCATCTCGATACCTGCAAGAAAACATGTTGCAACTACTAATCCTGATTTCTTCTTGCGTTTTCCTACTCTTCCTTTTCCTTCTTGCTCCAAAACTTCAAGTATTCCACACTCTCCGAGAGTGCTCCAAGAAATTTTAAGTGTCCAAGAGTATGAGAGAGAGAGATAATAGAAGAGAGATCCACCAAAACTTGTCTAGATCAAAATAGTACATAGACCCAACTTACCCACTGATCCTCAGAATACTTTTTGTTAATGGGGCCTCTATTTTCTTCATTTTCCATTATTTTCCTTCAATTTCATCCTCACATGCAACATGTGACCTTGCATATTCATTTTATCCTAATTTCCTTTATTTTTCATAAATAAAATGCCAATAAATGCCTCTTGCCTTTCCAAAGCCTTTTCCATTGCCTTTACCAATCTTCTTAGCCATAATAAACCAAATGAACACCCACTAGGATGTTTTTTCCCACCATTCATCTTGAAATACATGTCCCATCACCATGGTATTACATATTTTTCCATGGATTTTTGACCAGTGTTGTTACAGAACCCTCCCCCTTGGGGGAACATTGTTCTTATTGTTCAATGACGCATGTAACTAGAAAGACAGTTGAAAACAAAATATACGGCCCATGGAGCTTTATAACATAGCCAATTGCAGTATTTATAATGATCATATACTAAAATAAGACAAGCATATTGTTTACTGGAGCTTTATAACACAACCCATTGTGATATTTACAATAATAACCACATATACACGCATACACATTTGCTTCACCCAACAAATAGTCATACTGTCTATGGAGCTTTATAAATCCAACTCAATACAATATTTATAGTAATACACACATATACACATATGCAAATTTTCTCAACAAACAAATAAAAGGATATGATGCTTACATTGATAATAAGAGAATCCAGAGGCTCACACCTCCACCCTTAAAGTAATACCAGGATTCACTTCCTTCCCAGGAAGTCCAAAATCCACTACAAGGTTAAATCTGCATTCAATGTCCAACGCTATAATCCTATTCCATCTGTGTACACTACAACACGATACATACACCTACATCCTATGTACAACATAATACATATACGTACACAAATTACAACACAACGAATACACCTGTCACGATACCATGACTACATAATGCACATACATAGTATCGGATGCCCACAACACATGTATGACATGCACACAATGCCACATGTACACCAGTGCCATATGTACAACATGTACGTAGTGCCACCTGTACAAAGCACTACCTACAAAATGTGTGCACATCATCACATGTACACGACACCACTTCCACAACGTGTACACAATGCAACATGTACATCACACCAGCTATACAACATGTACACAGTACCATATGCAAAACATTTATGTGACACCACATGTACATAGAACCACATGCATGACATTTACACAACACCACCTGCACATAGTGGCATTTGTACAACATGTACACAACGCCACTTCTACAATCATTCACACAACACCATATGTACATAGCACCATATGTACAACATGCAAGCAACACCACATGTACATAGCATTGCATATACAACATGTACATAGCATCATTTGTACACAACACTGCATATCCAAAATGTGCACAACACCATATCAGCGTAAAGCAGTATATCAATCATGCATATAGTACAATATGTACACAACACGCCATATCCATCATGTACATAACACCATCTATACCCAGCACTACATATGCAATATGTACGCAATGCTATCTATACCACCCTATACATAACATTGCATAAACAACATGTGCACACACTATATATACACAACACCGCATGTGCACAACATCACAGATGCAACATGTACAACATATACAACATATGCGCAACAATAGTACCACACATCCAAAACCACATTGTTTGTACCAAGCAACCTTGCTTCCAGTGTCTTATCCATGCTTATTCCAACATTTTGCAGAACACACTGCTTTCATTGTGTTGATCTACCCCTCGGTATAACATGTCCATAATATAGACATAATATAATCACATAATATCAGCTCATAACAACATTATAATGACCTCGTATATTTTTTATGATTACTCTTCCACTTGATTCCTCATAAACCAGGAACCTCATCATGACATTCACCTGGATAAGAAATCATCCCTCCACAAGAATAATCCCTGGCAACCCTGTGGGACAGTGACAAAGATACATGGATACATACATACATATACGTAAACATTAGCATAAAAAAGTCATGATCCTGTCAGAAAATGACATATATACACACATATATACATATAAACATTAACATTAAACAATCATGGTCCATTACGACCTTGTCAAACACAACATGCATACATACATACATGTATACATATATAAACATCAGCATAATCATGATCACAACATAATTACTAGATATCATAATGCCAAGGTTAAGAGAACTCCCTTTATGCATGCAACACATGCACAATATCGAGAACAATAGTTCCCAACATAACTAAGGCATATGATGCCTCAAATCCATTCACATTACCTTTCTTGATTACCTTTCCCATGATTGTCCTTTCACTATCCATTTACACCAATGGACTGAACTAATCCAACCAATTATGATATTCTTACCTTCAAATTCCATTACTCATGCACCGAGCTTCATTCAGGTCTTACATTACCTTCTAGGTTTCATTCAGCTCTCCCTGGGCTCTATTAAATTTCCTCTTTCCCAAGCAATTCCCAAGACCCTTAAGACATAAAAAGGAAAGAAACAATGAAAACAAGAAGAAAACCATGAAAAACAACAACAATATGATACCGTGAACAAAGTGGTATGGCCATACACTAGACATAAGCAAAGCTACAA
Organism: Pinus taeda; assembly: GCA_000404065.3. Lineage (NCBI taxonomy): Eukaryota > Viridiplantae > Streptophyta > Pinopsida > Pinales > Pinaceae > Pinus > Pinus taeda. The sequence goes on from APFE031261036.1 coordinate 88,364, forward strand.
ATAAAGCGCAAACAAAGCACAAAGAATCAAAATCACAAGACTCTCAACAGACACCATGACTCAATCCCCAGGGTTCCCAGTTCTTCCAAAGGAAAGCTCAACATGAGCTTTCTTCAAAATTTCATGGCAGTCTCTTTGCCATGCAATCCCATGCATCATATTGCCATCAACACATAAATGTCAGTGCATAAATAAACATAACAATACACTGGTTACCTTACTTTGTTGTGCCAAGCATGTTGCTTGAAACTAAATACATCCATGCCATCTCTCAAGGGACTCCAATCATTTGAAGAATCTATCCATAACTAGAACTAGTTGTTATTCTTGTCAAATACATATTTATGAATATAACACATATCCTCATAATGTTAGACAATATTGAGGTTAAGAAGACTTCCTGTAGCAAAGCACTCATTCATTTGGAATTACAATTTCCAAACATAGCCAAAGGAATTTTCACCCAATTTCTTGATTTTATCTTTTTCTTGTTTCCATTGAGTCTTACTATGCACTATCACATCACCTAATTGTTAGTTATATAAACACATCAACTATTACCTTTTCAAGCAAATACCAAGCATGTTTCCCTGCAATTACTCACACATGTTAATCTCACGTTCCAAAGATCAATACATCATGTATATTTATTTCAAATCAACCATGTTATACTCAACAATCAAACTCACATTCATCATTCATAATAAATAATTATACAACTATCACATTCTTACACTCAAGTACATATCATCTCTCTCAACACATATGTATTAGTACAACCATCTTAAAACAAGATCATTTCGGCAAGAAATCTGATAGGCACATACTCATATCATTTAAGTAATCAAACATTCAAACAATAGATAGATGACATAATAGACACCAAACACTCGAACACCAAATAAACGACATAGTGAAACATTCAAGCACCAAATAGACGGCATAAGAAAACTCATACCTTAATTTATCTTAGGGGAGGTTGTCTTGTCTGCACAATGAATCCATATTAGCACGATATAACTTTATGACACATCAACTCAAACATAAATAAAGTCATGATATCTACAATAGTCACTAGCTAACATGTTCACATCATAAACTCATAAACAATTATCCTTGATATATAATAACCACATCTGCATAGTCAGTCTAGACCAGTATGACATAATATCTCATCATATTAACTCATACCTGAATGTCATTGATGAGCCTCATAAATGGGTAAATTATATGCACCTTAACACAATTCTCTAGCTTACTAAAATCAACTTTTCTCATAATTCTTTACATTCTTTGATATATTTTGCTTAATGAAAAGGGTAAAGATGAGATGTCATGTCTAGTGGTCTAATGTACATTGATTGCAGGTTTTGGAGCAAATTTTGACTAATTAAAGTGCAGGAACTCAAAAGAGACAAGCAAGATGGATTTTAGGAGATGGGATCTCCCTCCTTAACTCCTCACTCACTCAAAGATTCCTCCATCGAATCTCATTAACTCGAGGTTGCAAGAAGTCGAGCCATTAAGATCATTAGAAGCCAAGCTAGTGGCATTTGAAGACTAGTTCATCTCGAGATTGGGAGCCAAGCCTCCCTAAATTTAAGGAATGTGTTGGTAACTTCAGTTGTATAAATAAGAAGGCCTAGTGCTTCATTAGGATTTAGACTTTTGTTCATTGTAGCTGGGAAGCATTCTTGAGTAGGAACATTGTGACTGATTACTCTTGTTTATTTTTTATATTTTAATGAAAATGAGAAACATTCCCTTGATCCAGCACTAATTTGACTCAGAGGGCTGACTATCCTAGGTTAGGGCCTAACCCTAGTAGCAAAGGTTCCTCTTTTTGTATATGTATGCTTAGAATAAATTCATAGTTCGCTGTTGAACTAATTTTGGTGTTGTTAGTTTGCAAGTATTGGTATGTGTTATCACAAAATCAGTACTGATGGCTGCTAATCAGTTAGACTCTATGTAACTATTTCAGACCAGACTCTTGGCTAAGGATTAGCCTCCCTAACCTGAGAGGGCTCTCTCAAAATAAACTACTGATTTATCTTTAAACACTAAGAGGGCTAACTCTTATAATGAGAACTTAAATAAGCATGATGGTTGGACATACAACATAACATTTCTTCCATTGGGCTCATGGAGTCAAATACCATTTCAGTAAACTATCAACTACTCATTCATGGAAGTCAAGGCATGTAATGTTTAAACACTCAAAACATTTCTGAAAGAACCATCAACTCATAAGTATACATAGGAAGTCTGAGCACTAGGTGAATTCAGAGTGATTATATACCTATAGAGCTGTAAAAAACATTTCTCAAAAGAACCCCAACTCATAAATATGCACAGGAAGTCTGAGCACTAGGTGAATTCAAAGTGATTGCATATCTATAGAGCTGTAAAATATGAAGGATAAAACAGAACCACATACATCTTGAGCATTTGAACAAAGTATGAATCTTGAGAAGAAAAAGTAGTCTTTCTATTACTATAAAAAGTCCTTTATACAGGCCAATATAAACTCTGTTTTTTGCATAAAAATCCAACCCTCATTACATCAAAGTTTCCTCTATATATAGGAAAACATTCTTAACTACTTTGAGCTTCCTCCTCCAGTATGAGGGGAGCTCGATGACTGACATTAACTACCCTTATCTATCTTAACAGACTCATTAAATCTACTAAGCATTGAACTGTAATTACAAAAGAGTCCTAATCAAACTTAAACTCTAATTTTATTCTCCTCGTATCATGATTCCTTTCTAGATCTTCGACAGTTGTCTCCTTTAGTTCTGGCCGTGATAGCTGAGATAAGGATGCAAGAAACCAGATTAGCCTTGGATGCTGAATGTGCTGATGGTTCATTGATCATAATAATAAACCCCTGTTTTCTCGGTCGTTGTTTCCCACCATCCTTCGAAAGTTAAGCAATATGTTCCCAGCTCTTTAATACTTCAAAATCGATGAGCATCACCATCTTTCCAGATATGCTAGAAGCCTTGTTGATTGAACAGGTGTACAAGTCCACATCCTCGTATGCATCTTCAGCCAAACCCTAACCACCGGTAATAAAGTACCTTTATTAAAGCTATGGCTTAAGACAAAATATTTTATCTTTATGAAGGATGGATACTTGTCATTATTTGAATGGCCCTAATAGCCTTATGTGGTCTCCTTGATGTTCACTAGGCCTTTTCTTCAAAATCTGCTGACCTCATCATAAAACTGTTTATTTTCTTAAAAAAAAACAGCACCTACAGCAGTTTCGTAGCGCGCTACGAAACTGCTGTTTCTTCAAAAACACAGTCTTTAATGAATGTATCAATATTCTCTGTGACTATAACAGCTCTGCCACTGGTTTCAAAAATCCTAATTTACCTTGATTTTATATGCCGTGCTTACATGCCTTAAAAACAATGAACTTAAGTAAAATAAAGCAAAACTTTGGAGCAGCACCCGGCTTTAAAATCTGCAATTTCATTTGGCAGCTAATCTATTTAGCTGTGCTTTTAGTTTTGCAACCTCCTTTTCCATGGCTGCAATTTCAGCTACGGCCCTCTCCATCTCAGCCACTTCTTTTTCGGTTGCCTCCCACTAGTCTTTTGAAGATGTAGTCTTTGCTTCTTGAGAACTGGGGACCTTTTTATTCAAATCTTTCTTCTTGATTTCTTTTGCTTTTTCTGTTCTGGGCAGCTGTTTCTCCATTTCTCTTGCTTGTCTTCTTGTATAGGGTTTTTTCTTCATTTTCTCTGCCTCCTCTGTTTTAGGCAGTTGTTCAATTACTTCTGTTCTAGGCACCTTTACAGCTACCTCTTCTCCATGCACTTGCTCAACTTCTTTAATTTTCTTCCTTGTGACTGGCCTTCGTGGTTTGAACACAAATTCTTTACCAGGTTCATCAAACCTTAACCTCTTTGAAGCCCTTGATTTTTTTAGTGCTTTCTGGTGATGATTGAGTTAAGTCAATATGCATTGACTCACTATGCACTAATTTAGCTTGCTCAAAATCAATAGCCTCAAGCAAATCATTTAAACTAGCTTTTGATATCGGACTTTCTTCAATAGCTATTGATTTGCCCTTCTCTTGCTTAACTGACTTCTGGTTTTTACTCTTGAGACCTGTTCAACTCCACTTGACCCTGGTGCATTTTTCTTGTGCTTGATTTTTTCTTTTGATGATGA
>APFE031261036.1:92564-136945 GCA_000404065.3 Pinus taeda
ACGGTGAAATCGACTTTTCCAAACTGGCATTAAAATCTTAACTACACCGAACTTCGGTTTCATTCCAATCACTGAAAATAAACACAAATCCACCAATAAACCTCTAAACACATTTATCATAAAAAAATACTTACAATTCTTGTTCTTCCTGGCCAGATATGCAAATCGATGGCCCTTTTTACATAAGCCCTAAGGATTCTAAGTAGAAAACTTACACTGTACTCACACTCTCTCACAAATCTCAATGTCTTTTCTCTCAAAACCCCCTCCTATTTATACAATTTTAAAAAATCATTTAATTAAATGCTCAATCCCTTCAATTCCTCAACAAACCCCTAAATCTCTCAACATCCCTAAACGATAGATCTTTATCCCTAAAATCCTTCAACTAATTAAATTCTCTCATATCCTTTTATTAAATAAAAAGATATTTAAAAAAATCCTCACCTTCTCCTATTTTATTCAAATTAATTAATAAAATATTAAAAATTATCACACCCCCTTTTAACATATTTAAAAAATAAAAAAAACGCCCTTGATGCTCCTGCATCAGACTCCCCATGTAAGAAAATTCATGACCACCTGGTCATAAGTCTAGATATTTCCTCCTGGGTCCCAAATTTTATTTTGTAATCTTCCTTTGCTTGTTAATTGCTTTAATGTTATTGTTATCTTCTATTGTTCTCCAGGCTTCCATATTTTGTGTTGTAGTGCTCCACTTGCTCTACTCTTGCAATATTTCACTGTCTTTCTCTTGTTGTTTTTCCTTTTCTTTCTTTCGGTTGTCTTTCTCTGGGATGTTTTTATCATCATCCTCCTTATCAACTCAATTTCTCTATCCAGTATGTCCTTTGTCTGTTGATTGTTTCCATCTCTTGATTGTTGAACTCTCATTCTTGCTTGTTCTTCACTTGTTTTGATTGCTTCCTTTTCACCGTTACTGCTGTTTTGCACCTTTTCTACTGCTACTACTATAAATGTTGCGGCCTCCCAAACTTCTTGTCCCTCTGCAACATTCCTTTTCTCATCATCTGCAATTTCTTTTTTATTATTATTTATGACAACTGCTTTGTCATCCTTCTTCAGCAATCTATCCTTAACATCCTTCAGTAGATGTTCTTCCTCTCCTTCTTCCATTTGGCTATCCACCTGTGCCAAATATGTTCCAGCGTCTACAACAACATCTTCAATCATAAGACAATCATTATAATAATAAAAAATAAGGCCTATGTACCTCTTTTCCCTTTAGCAACACTTTAGTATGTTGCGTTGATTTCTCTTCTTCTGTCAGCATATCAGTATGCTGATCCAAACTCAAAGAACTCTTGAGACTGTCAGCTAGTCTCCCCTTCTCGTCAACTATTTCAATCATGTCTTTCAACATTTGTCCACTGTAGTGAACTGATTCTTTCCCAGCCTCTGCTTCAAAACTTTCATCTTCTGGAAGGTACTCTTTCACATCTTTGATAGCTTTAAAAGACTGTCTATCTTCTTCCAAACCTGCAATCACACACAAATCATTAGTTTTAAAATAACAAGACCTTACGGTCTTATTTGATGCTTCAGTCATCAAGTCTTCGGGCTGCTTCGAATCATTCATATGATTCAACTCTTCTAGTTCTTCATCACTTTCAAAAAGTAATGGTCCACTCTCTGGGTAACATATCGAAAATTCAACATCTTCTTTAGCATCTTCCTTTTGTTGTAGCTCAACTGTTTCGAGCTTCTCTATCCTCTGTCTGGCATCAATAAACTGTTCAAGTTCCCTCAGTTCCTTTATCAACTGCATATTTACCTGATGATTCCACTTCTCTTGTAGCCTCTACCACTTCAGCTTCTTTCTTATGACATAACCATGCTTCTGGTCTTCCTCATTTCTTTGCATCATCTCCATTAACACCTCAAGCTCAACTTCTATTTCAGCCTTCTCCCTTTCATATTCCTCTTTGCTTAACTATCTCTGTATGCCAATTTCCTTGGCATCCTTCTTCTTTTTTCCTCTGTTGTGGTTTATTTCAGAACCTTTGTTACGACTGTCACTAGTCATCATCCTTTCCATCTCTATGAGTTTCTTACTCACTTTACTATGAGTTGCACTAAAGCCTCTCCAGCAGCAAGTCCTGTCCTGCTGCCACTTACCTAACCAAGCTCTCCTCACTCAGTCTTTTGGAAAGCAATTGGTTCTATCTCTGGAACCTCCTTTGAGCACTTCTCTTTTCTCTTCCTGGCTTCAACTCATCTGTCTGTTCACAACTGTCTTCCTTATCCAATCTCTATTGGATTTCCTCAAGGTTCTGCCACCTCTATGTTTTCACCTAGAAACTTTCACCAGCTTCCTTTATCTGTTAGCAATTGCCTTTTGGGAGTTGCAATAATATTTCAATGCAAAGACTACAATATTCTATTCTTCAAAAACATATAATTTTACCTCCAAGATCTCATCTGATCTTGTCCTTCCATTTACCTGCACCTCAATTACCTTAAGAATCTCACCACTTCTACAAATATGTTCCAGCGAATCTTTATGCTTCCTCTGTAAAATTTCACTGTCAATCAGATTTTAAAATCTGATCCTCTCTTCCAATTTTTTGGCTTTATCCAGCAAACTTCAGCTGTCAGCAATAATTCCTTCTTTGCTGAGTTTCTTCATTGTTGCAACCATCAATTCTCATTCCATTTCTTTGTCAGTAAAACTCAAATCAAAATTAACCAAACACAATACCAGCACGATCCAAGTGAATTTCCATTCCCCAACATTGTTGTGGAATCTTTCTGTCTCTGCAATCTCTGCTTAATTCTGCTTTACCTGCCTCCAAGAACTTAATTGTTCTTCTCCATTCTCTCAGTTGTACTCTGGTTGCTTGACTTTCAGATTAGAATTTGATCTCCTTTACCTGCATTATGTTCACTTGCAATTGTATATGTTGCATATCAGAGTTAAAATATGATCTTCATCACACATTCAAAGATACATTTCAGTTCAACAAACCTTCTTGCCCTTATTCAGAAAATAAACATTTTTCAATTCAAAAGAGCCAAGCTCTGATACCAAAATTGATGCAAGCCTAGAGCTTGCAATACCCAGGAACTTTCTTTATGTTAGCATATAAAATGTTATCACAAAATCAGTACTGATGGATGCTAAACAGTTAGACTCTATGTAACTGTTTCAGACCAGACTTTTGGCTAAGGATTAGCCTCCCTAACCTGAGAGGGCTCTCTCAACATAAACTACTGATTTATCTTTAACACAAAGAGGGCTAACTCTTGAAATGAACATTTAATAAACATGTTGGTTGGACAGACAACATAACATTTCTTCCATTGGGCTCATGGAGTCAAACACCTTTTCAATAAACTATCAACTACTCATTCATGGAAGTCAAGGCATGTAATGTTTAAACACTCAAAACATTTCTCAAAGAACCATCAACTCATAAGTATACACAGGAAGTCTGAGCACTAGGTGAATTCAGAGTGATTGTATACCTATAGAGCTATAATAACATTTCTCAAAAGAACCCCAACTCATAAATATGCACAGGAAGTCTGAGCACCAGGTGAATTCAGAGTGATTGCATATTTATAGAGCTGTAAAATATGAAGGATAAAACAAAACCACATACATCTTGAGCGTTTTAACAAAGTATGAATCTTGAGAAGAAAAAGTAGTTTTTGTATTACTGTAAAAAGTCTTTTATACAGGCCAATACAAACTCTGTTTTGCATAAAAATCCAACCCTCATTACATCAGAGTTTCCTCTATATATAGGAAAACATTCTTAACTACTTTGAGCTTCCTCCTCCAGCATGAGGGGAGCTCGATGACTGGTATTAACTACCCTTATCTATCTTAACAGACTCATTAAATCTACTAAGCATTGAACAGTAATTACAAAAGAGTCCTAATCAAACTTAAACTCAAATTTTATTCTCCTTGTATCATGATTCCTTTCTAGATATTCGACAGTTGTCTCCTTTAGTTCAGGCCATGATAGCTGAGATAAGGATGCAAGAAACAAAATTAGCCTTGGATGCTGAAGGTGCTGATGGTTCACTGATCATAATAATAATACCCCTGTTTTCTGGGTCCTTGTTTCCCACCATCCTTCGAAAATTAAGCAATATGTTCCCAGCTCTTTAATACTTCAAAATCAATGAGCATCACCATCTTTCCAGATATGCTGGAAACCTTGTTGATTGAACAAGTGTACAAGCCCACATCCTCATATGCATCTTCAGCCAAACCCTAACGACCGGTAATAAAGTACCTTTATTAAAGCTATGGCTTAAGACAAAATATTTTACCTTTATGAAGGATGGACACTTGTTGTTATTTGAATGGCCCTGATAGCCTTATGTGGTCTCCTTGATGTTCATTAGGCCTTTTCTTCAAAATCTGCTGACCTCATCACAAAACTGTTTGTTTTCTTCAAAAAAAAACGGCACCTACAGCAGTTTTGCAGCGCGCTACGAAACTACTGTTTCTTCAAAAACACAGTCTTTAATGAATTTATCAATATTCTCTGTGACTGTAACAGTTTTTCCACTGGTTTCAAAACCCCTAATTTACCTTGATTGTATATGCTGTGCTTACATGCCTTAAAAACAATGAATTTAAGTAAAATAAAGCAAAACTTTGGAGCAGCACCTGACTTTAAAATCTGCAATTTCATTTGGCAGCTAATTTGTTTAGTTGTGCCTTTAGTTTTGCAACCTCCTTTTCCATGGCTGTGATTTCAGCTACAGCCCTCTCCATTTTAACCATTTCCTTTTCGGTTGGCTCCCACTGGTCCTTTGAAGATTTAGCCTTTGCTTTTTGAGGAATGGGGATTTTTTTATTCAAACCTTTATTCTTGATTTCTTTTGCTTCTTCTATTTTGGGCTGTTGTTCTTCCATTTCTCTTGCTTGTGTTCTTGTAAAGGGCTTTTTCTTCATTTTCTCTGCCTCCTCTGTTTTAGGCAGTTGTTCATTTACTTCTGTTTTAAGCACCTTTACAGCTACCTCTTCTCTGTGCACTTGCTCAGCTTCTTTGATCTGCTTCCTTGTGACTGGCCTCCATGGTTTGAACACAAATGTTTTACCAGGTTCTTCAAACCTTAACCTCTTCGAGGCCTTTGATTTCTTAGTGCTCTCTGGTGATGATTGAGTAAGGTCAATATGCCTTGAATCACTATGCACTGATTTAGCTTGCTCAAAATCAATAGCCTCAAGCAAATCATTTAAACTAGCTTTTGATATTGGACTTTCTTCCACAGCTATTGATTTTCCCTTCTCTTTGCTTAACTGACCTCTGGTTTTTACTCTTGATTCCTCTTCAACTCCACTTGACCCTGGTGCATTTTTCTTATGCTTGATCTTTTCTTTTGCTGATAATTGAGGTGTCTCTTTAATAACTAAAGGCTTCATTGACTCCTTCAATTGGGTCTTGGTTTTCTTCTTGCCTTTTATCTCCTTTTTTAGTTCAGCAAGAGTAGGTTCCTCAGTTGGCCTTTCTCTTTCTCTAACAGGTAGTAGGGTGAGGCCTGTCTTACTCTAAAAACCAGTCATAAAAATAAAAGAATCCCAATCCCGACCAATCTTCTGCAGGTTATCCAGCACTAACAGTTTTACTAAGCGATGGTGAAACAGTGATGTCTCATAGTCATCTTTCCTCAATTGAATCTTATCGCACATCTTGCTAAGGCTACGAAACAAGTAGAATGGAATATCTATAAATGCTTTTCCTGTAAAGTGCAGCAGCAGCTTAAAATGATAGGAGTAAACCTTGTTATATCTCCCTTCACATGTTAAATATTTCTGAATACATGTTAGGAGAAGTGCATAATGTTCTTTTACATAATGTCTTGGCACGGCCTTTGTGAGATCTTCATTTATTTACATAAGGCTCCTTCAGGAACTCCTTGCAGGGGTTCATATCAAATTTGAAATTTTTAAACCACTCCTGCCCTCCTCTGGGAATTTCAGTCACCCTAGCAATAACCTCTGAAGATACTGGGAAATCTAGCATAGCTACTTTAGAACTTAAACCTGTAAAATTTAAGGCGAATGCTTTTGTTACCTCAGCATGCCCACCTTGTAGCTTCTCACAAAATGTCCAGCAACCAGCATCCTGAAAAGCTTGTCTCACACCTTTGTCTCTCAATGCGAGATCCAATCCCACAGGTTCTGTTCTTTGACATCTTCCAGACCGATGCCCCTTCTTCTCCATTTCACTTTGAAATTATTTGTGTAGAGAAACACTACTAGCTTCAACTCCAAATGCGAATTCAAACTTTTGAATGCCAGCTCACTTGCAATCAGGTTCCTTTTAAAGAATGAACTCAGGCTCCTCCGCAACTTAACAGTCTTATCATACAAACGGACCAATTCATGCAACATTAACAAACATCATAACACTACCAGCATTACAAACCATTTGAAAGATTTTATGTGCGTGGTTATGAACCTATTAGTGGAATGATGGCTTATGCTTGCTTGAAAAGGACGCCATTCTGACAATAAACGGACGGACATACTGACTCATCCCCCAGACATGACATTCTAAGAATCAGTGCTGCTTAAATCCCCGAATCCGCGATTTCGTAGCACAGACAGTTATAAGTTAACAATATGCGCTACGAAATGGCTGGTTACTGACACGCTGTGAAAGAACTAAAACATCATTGCGCTGCAAAATCAGCCAATAAAATTGCGCTACAGAAATGCGAAAAGGACTAGTGACGTGTATAAGACAAGACATATCTTATACAATCATGATGGAGGGTGACTAACGGCTTTTGAAAATGATTCATATGAATATCTTTATAAAACATGATCCCTAAGTAACAAACATAGGGCAACAACCATTAGACACCTGTTTTTGGACAACAAAAATTTTATGGACAACATTATGTACATATCACTGCAGTTCTAGGTGATAACAGTATGATTAATTAGTTTTCTTCCATTTTTGAATAGTTAGAATAATGGTATCACAGTGATAGAAGACATTTCAAAAAATTTGGTGATAGTGGTTTTCACCTCATCTCTCTCTTTTGGGATCATGACTTGAGGGACACTTTCATACAACCCAAAAACAAAATTCTTGCTTAATCTAGGGTTTCTTGATGAGTAGGTCATTATCTTTAAGTTTCTTAGGATAAGTTGCAATTTTTATTTCTGATCTCTTAGGTCTTGTATTGCTTTCAAAGCACTTCCATTCATGCACTTAGCCAATAGATGGTGATAGCTCTATTTTCTTCCATTTAATAAATATTTCCTATGTATAGATGAATTTGTGTATAGATGTAGAAAATAATGTGTGTTGTTGCAAGAGCTTCTACATTGCAGGGAAACCTCATCTCATTTTCCTCATCCAAGCCTTATCCACCCATGTCACCAGAATCCACCAAAATCTGAATCCGATTTCCAAAATCATAAGCAAAAATCACCATTTCCATTGATCAAATCCAACCATCTTGAAGCACTTGATTGAGCTTTGGATAGTGTTCACCCCCTCCATGCCTTATTCTCCCATTCTCTACCTTTCCTAAGCTTCATTCCACCTTCTAAACCACTTCCTAACCTTTCAGTCTATTCCTGTAGTAAAACAAGGGATCTTGTAGGAGAATTAGGACATCCTATAGTTTTCCTGTAGGAAATCCTGTAGAAGCCTATTTTGAGCCCTAATTTAGCAAAGTCATCACTTAAGCTAGGATTAAGCCTCTACGTTACCTCCATATCATTATGACCATTCTAACCATCTTCCTCCATACCTGTCTCCCCTGCTAAAGAATAAGTGAATATTAGCATTTACATTCATAAAACAAAAAGATAAAGAAAAAGACTTCTTTTATTTCTTAATTAGCACATGCATGCAATAGTTAATATTCCCTAGATTAGATTCCATGCTCGGTATTTTGAATCATCACATGTGATAAATAGGGTTAAGTTAGGTTTCTTTTGCAAGAAAAATGTGTCAATGAGTAGATAGAGGATTTCATGTTACTTTACAAGCATCTTCCAATTCAGTCTTTCATTCTTTAAAATAGGTAGCACTTATTTTCTTTCATTTAGGATAATTTTCCCTTCTCCAATTGGTAGTTAGACTTCTTCTAGTCAATAGAGGATTGGTTTGAGAAACCCTAGTGGTCTATTCCCCCAGTTGAACAGTGATAAAAGTAGACCATTACATCTATTTGTGTATACAACACTGTCACCTCCAAGTTTGTACGAACCCCGGGTTGATGAAATAAATTTGGTAGCCCTAGGAGTTGTCACATTCTTGCTGCAATACTAGTGCTCATCACTGTTTGAAGCCATTGCCAGGGAGGTGTCTCAATAGATGTGATTTCTTCTTTCTTTCCTTATTTCTTTTTCACTATGAAAATAGTTCCATTCATCAAGTAGTTTCAAGTTCATTTTTCTTTCTTTCCATTTTGAAATTAGTTCCATTCATGAAGTAGTTGCAATTTGATTTTTTTTTCTTTCCATTTTTCAAGCAGTTCAAAAACAAAAAAACTCCTTTCATGCCTCGTAGGAGTAGATAAAACTTAGGAATTTTTTTCGAAATACCCCCACCACATCAAATAGCCAACCTTCCCTCTTCTTTGGTGGCTGTGAGCTAGAGGACCCATTAGGCGAACAACCAGAGATTTTTGAAGAGCCTATCGGGGAAGAAAAAAATACCATTCCACCAACTTACACCATGGATGAAAATAGAAATGAAATGGGATAAAGAGATAGAGTTGAGGTTGATTTTCCCATCAGAGAAACTAATGGGGATGCTAAGATGAAAAACATGAGCCCATCTTCTCTTCCTCACTTCCATGGCCTTACCTCAGAAGACCTAGATACTATTTTGTTCGAGTTTGTTGTCAGATGGAGAACTTATGATTACACCTCTGATGATCAAAAGTTGAAATTATTCCCATCCACTCTCAAAGATGCAGCCCTATGTTGGTTCATGGGTTTACCTGGGGATAGTATCACCACTTGGGCTCAGATGCAACAAGCCTTGAAAAATAAGTATAGGGACTACTGCAGGTCCAAAGATACCAAGGAGGAAATTTTAAGAAGGACCTTGGGACATGATGAATCTTTATAAGATTATGAGGAAAGATTCCAACTCAGCTAAAACAGGGCCAGGTGCACCCTTGATCCTGAATCACCTAAGTTAATCCTTCTTAGGGGGATGAGAGAAGATCTCCTAGAAACCCTAAACTTGCTATCAGGAGGGGACATCTACTAGTTACCCTATGATGATATCAGGACAATTTTCAAGAATCATTCTAGGTAGCTAGAAACAAGCGTAGGGTTAGTCAAGTTGTGGCTAGTTCATCCTCTTCTAACACATCCATAAAAAGTGAAATTAGTAACATGTTGGAAGAGTTTAAGAGTGAAATGCTTTATAACCTTGCTTTGTAAATGGACACCATGTAGATCAAAAGGAAGCAGGAGGAAGCAGGCAGAGCCTTAGCTATCTTCTTCCCTAGATGCACCAGTAGGTACCCTAGGAATGAATGTCCATTGAATATTATATAAATCTGCTCAGTCTGTGAGGAAAACCACTCCACAAACAAGTGCCCTTACTGGCCTTGATTAAAATCTGGGTATCAGGGAACCGAAAGGGGTGACTGAACAACTTTGCTACATCAATCAAAGGAGGCCTCAAGGACCTTGACCATACAAACAAGGCATGCAAGGGGCATCCTATTCATATTACAACCCTAATCAGAATACATCCATTCCCACTTAGTTCCCTCCTAGTCATCCTTCATGGTCCAAACATTCTCTCTAGTATTTTGCACCTCAATACCATTCCCAATGTGCCAACCAACCATTTCAGCCATATGCTCCTCCACAACCTCAGTGGAATGCACCATCCCAAGGGTGGAGGCCCCCATACAACCAAGCTCTAGCTCTATTACCTCCACCTCCATCTCAACCACAGCTCCTACACCCTGCTCCACCTAACCAACCTTAGATGCTTGCCCAACCAAATCCAAACTTGAACAATAGACAAGCATAGCAGGTTTACAGTGGAGAAACATCTTACCCTGCATATGCTATGGAAACTCATGAGATTAACCTTGAGTCTAGAATAGTGCTTCTAGATAATCAATCTCCATCTCCACCTGAGGAGTGTGAAGAGGAAAAATAGGAAAGTGTCCCTCAGGAAAATCCACCTCCTTTTCCTGAGAGAGTAACCCATCATGTCCAGCACATCCCAAAAGGGATTGAACTTCTAGTTGAGTTGAAAAATCTATGTCAAAATCCCACTTCTCCAAGCTATCAAATATTTCCCCATCTAAAACAAGTTAATCAAGGATATGTGTTTCAAACATCAGGGAAGGTGAAAGAAAGACACCCCTACCATTAATGTCATTGGAAAACTATCCAACTTAATGTTGGGGCAGGTGATTTTCCCAAAGTATCTATATCATGTAAGTCATGTAGTAGATGTACACATTAATGGCACCATTTTCCCCCATACCTTGATTAATCTTGCGGCTACCATCAATGTGATGACTAAGGAGACTATGCTTAAACCAAATCTCTAGGGGTCATTAACAAAGACCATAATAGTCTTACATCTTGCAGACATATCCATAGTAGCTCCTGAGGGAATTGTTGAGGATGTGATTGTCTCCATTGAATCCTAGGAATACCATGTCTTATCCTCCACAATGTCCCAAGATGAAAAGGAGATCGATGGAGGTAACCTCAAACCAAGCTTTCAATTTTGTAGCTAGTCCTACCAAACCAGAGAGGGCCATCTATATGAAATCACAACCAAATTTTGACTGGAATGTAAAATAAAATTAGGCTAGGTATGTTAGGCTCAGGTAGGTTTTGAGTTTTTAGGGTTTTGACGTTGGATTAGGGATGAAAACTAGGTAGCTAGGTCAAAGTATCAGAGGGTTACAACGACAAATATATGGAGGACAAAGGTAGCAATAATTTTTTGATGCCTTTATTGATTTGTCATTTTACTATAGGGTTTGAAAGAGCAAGCAGGTCTTAATGAGCATGTGCACAATGAATTCATTATTTAGGAACAAAAATACACAAAATGACTTTCCCATCGAGACAAAGCTTACATGAAAAGAATTATGCGTATAACTGTTAAGGAAAATCACTGAAGAAATAAGGTATGGAAAGGAGAAATGTATATCATTCATATAAAACTATAACAGAGAAAATACATCATCACAACCTTATTGCACATGAATTCCTAGATAGTTGTTGCAACTTATCCTTCGGTTTTGCTGAAAAAAGAGTTGAAGTACAAGCTACAAGTGTTCCAACCTTTGATGTCCAACCTATTCTATGATTGAAAACTAGATACATATAGACCAAAAATAAATTTCCCTTCTCTTAGGATTATAATCCATGAGTGCTGGAGTAGTTCCCAAAATATCTCTAACCATAGCCTAATGACTAAGGAGGTTAACAAACTCTCCACTTATTAGAAAAATTTGACCATAAAAGACATTTACAAGCATGTATCTATTTGAAATTCACTATAACCAGCCTATTTACAGCTAATTACATCATCACAACATCAAAAATGAAAAATTACACCAGTGGAGGTTGAATCTGGACCAAGTCAACTGAGGAAATTGGTTTTTAGGTGAAAACACGGTGAATTCAGGCAAAAGCTCAGTGTGTTGGGAGAAAACATGGCGAAATTGGTAGAAGTGACTTTTGGATGCCTTACCAAGGTCCACATCCTAATCTGGAAAATTATGGAGATATATATATATGTCTTCTACATGATATAATCCTCAAGCACTGAAAAATGTTGCTCCTAGAACTCCAAAATTGATTCTCCCAGAGGTACTCCAAAAACATAGTGTGCTCATAGAAAAAGCGCAGCTCGAACTTGGAGGAGCTACTTGACTAACTTCCTGAGCTTCAAATATAGATCTGAAGGTGCCATTGGAAATATTAGGATGTCTAGTTGTCCATAGAGTACTTAAGCATGCAAAATGGCCTCTCAAAGGCTGAGAAATACTCATTCTCCCAAGACTACTCCACAAATGTAGAAATTCTCCTATAGAAATTGTATTTTGTGCATTTCTCCCAAATAATAGCACCCGTGTATAAAATTAAGGAGGTTTCTTTTCCTTAGTTTATGATTGAATAAAACCTCTTTCATATTTTCTAAATTCATCTTCCTTAGTTCATAAACGAATTTTGAAGTAAGATTGTCCCAATGTGTGTCGAATGATTTGTCTCTTGGAATGATTTATTGAGAAATGGTGAAGACATGATTTCATGTGATGAAGTTGGCTCATACATAATGATATTAGATCCCTTATGCCTCCTCTTCTGATTAGTCTCAAAATCCATAGCAAACCCTAGCTCAATGGGAGGGGAATTTAGGGTTTGGTGTAGGGAAAAATAGGGGATTTGGACAGTTTTTGAAATTGAGGGAGATGAAGGGGTTAGGGGTATCCTAATTCTTAAGAAAATTTGAGGAGATAGTGATGTATGTTTTGGATTGAGGAGAAGTGGAATTTCATATTTGAGTGATGGGAAGGGATGAAAAACTAGGAAATACAGTCCTAGTCTAGAAATTCATAGTTGGGACTAGGGTTTGTGAGGAAAAGTGATGAAATGAGGAATTTGGTGAGGGAAAGTGTGGGAGATGAAGAGTGTAAGAGGGTATATGATACCAATGAATTTCTCCTTTGTATTTTTTACTTTTATGAGCGGATTTGACATCTTTTGAGTTGGTATGGGACCCACTTGTTCTTTTCCAAGAGTGACTTTGCATGTTTATACCTTGTTCTTTTGAGATTTTTATGAGCATTATTACTTTTTGATGCCACAAAACACTTGAAAACATCATTTAGAACCATTTTACAAAATTTCCTCTTCCATTCATGATGACCTAAGTGTGACATGAACTTTATTTGATTTTTGATGGTTTGACTCCATCATGACACCTAATGGATTGTGAAACCATGCATTTGACCATTAAAACTCTGAAATCTCCTTTGGCCATGCATGATAACTGACATGATGATTCAATCCACAACTCATGACTCATGACCATCCATGATGGCAGTACCAAAATGAATTTTTAAAACCCTAATCATGATGGAAGAAGGAAAACACATAAACAAGACAAACCAATGACCAAAATTTTATTTGAAAACCTATTGAGACATAAAAATTTGACCTTATAACTTCACCTAAGACATGAAAGACACCATTTTATCACTGTTGACTCCTAGACACTAACACCCTGTTGAATTCTTAGTTCTCCAATCTAAGACCAAGTTCAATGTTATCCTCTCATTCTTGGAAGGCCATGGTTAGCCACTGTCGATGCTTACATAAGTTGCAGGGCTGGGGACATGACCATTAAAAATGGGGATCTTTCCAAGCAATTGGTGTTGTACCCTCCTGCTCAACCATCTCTAGAGCATGACTTACCCTTGTGGTTAGAAGAGGAGGAAGAAGATGAAGTCTATTCTTCCCCAATCTATACCCTAGATGCTACTATAGGAGGGGGGAAACCTGATGAAGATGACATGATTGAAAACATCCTCCAAAATCAATCCCCCAACACCATGTCTCTTGAGGAGTTAGTAAAGGAATCCAAAGATGACCCTTATATTGATCTATGCTTAGATGACTCAAACCCTACTCACGTGAAAATGATAGAATTCATCCCAGAAATAGCATTGAAAATCAACCCCTCTCTTTGTATACCAAGAAGAGGATTTATTTGACATGCTAAGAAAGCATTTAGATTCCTTTTCCTGGAGTTATAAGGAAATGAAGGGAGTGCACCCTAGTGTGTACTCACCACATTTACATGAAGGAAGGTTGCAAGCCAGTCTGCCAACCTCAAATGAGAATGAACCCAACCCTCAAGGATATAGTCAAAGAAGAACTACAAATGTTGTTGGATGTAGGATTCATTTACCCCATCTTAGACAGTGAGCAAGTGTCTCCTCTGGTTCTGGGTCCTTCCTTTTGGTTTACACAACGCCCCTGCCACTTGCCAGAGAGCAGTCTTAAGCATATTTGCAGATCTAGTCCATGATTCCATGGAAATTTATACGGATGATTTCACCCCCTATGGGTGCGATTTTCTGGAGGCTCTCTCTAACTTTGGAAAAGTGTTAAACAAATGCATTGAAATGAACTTATCCCTTAGTCCCGAGAAGTGTGAATTCTCAATGACTGCAAGGACTATTCTAGGTCACTCAATCTCTTAGGAAGCACTACATGTAGACCCAAATAAAATAGCTATTATAAAGAGGTTCCCTACTCCTTAGAATAAGAGGGATGGAAGAAGTTTCTTAGGCTTAGCTGGATACTATAAGATATTCATAAAATACTTTAGTAAGGTAGTCTTGCCCTTGTTTGGACTATTGTCAAAAGACTCTGAATTTGTATGATCAGAAAGCTGCCAAGAGGCCCTAGAAACCCTAAAGGAAATGTTGACTACTGCACCTATTCTCCAAGGCCCAAATTGGGCTCTTCCTTTTCATATACATGCTGATGTCTCTCACAAAGCTATAGGATCAATGCTAGGCCATATAGATGACAAGCTACCTTATGTCATTTACTTCATTAGCAAAAGAATTTCCAAAGGTGAGTTAAACTACACAGTGACTGAAAAAGAGCTACTAGATTTTGTTCATTCATTGAATAAATTTAGACATTACATTACTAATTACTAACATTTGTACATACCGACCATGCTGCAATTAAATATTTGATGAAAAAATATGATGTGAATTCTTGAATTATTAGATGGTTACGTTTGTTACAATAATTTGATCTAACTATTATTGATAAGCCTGGGAGAGAAAATGTAGTTGCATATTTTTTCGTTTAGATTGACTTTTCCTGCAAGTAAGGAAGGAATGGTTGATGACCAACTACCCGATGAGAATCTATTCGCCATTTCAATTCTCTCTCTGTGGTTTGATGACATAGCCAATTACTTACTAGTTGTACTGTTCCCTCCAAATTTTTCCTCCAAGGAGAAGAGAAGAATCATAAAGAAAAATGGGTCATTCACTTTGATTTAGGGAAATCTCTTCAAGTTGGGCCTAGGTCAAATTATGAGATATGTGTTAGGGAGGAGGAATTTTTTTACATCCTTCTGGCCTATTATGATGGGCCTTTTGGAGGTCACTTTGCATCCAAAAGGACAACATTCAAGGTACTACAAGTTGGCTATTACTAGCCCACTCTCCACCAAGATGCAAGAAGGTATACCATCTAGTGTGATCAGTGCCAAAGGATGGGGAAACCTACTCCTAGGGATGAAATGCATTTGCAACCTCAAGTGAATTTCAAGCCATTTGAAAATTCGGCCACTGATTTAATTGCACCCACTGATCCTCCATCCAGAAAAAAAAAGTACATCATTGTGTGCACTGACTACTTAACAAAGTAGGTTGAAGCCAAAGTTGTCAAGGCAGCCAGAGAAGAAAAATTGGTTGAATTCTTGAGGGAGAATGTGTTTTACAAGTTTAGATATCCTAGAGAGCTAGTCACTAATTAAGGCAATCAATTCACCTCACACATGTTGAGAATCTGTTAAGCTAGCATAAGATCAAACACAGAAAGTCCACTCCTTACCACCCTCAGCCTAATGGACAAGTAGAAGTCACCAACAAAGCATTAGAAACCATTCTAACCCAAGTGGTTAGCAACAGTAGGAAGGATTGGGAAAATAGACTAGTGGAGGCCACTTGGGCCTACAATACAACTTGGAAGGCCACCACTGGCTTCACCACTTATGAATTGGTATATGGGAAGAAGCCTCTGTTGTCCATTGAATTTGAGTATAACACCTTAAGGATGGTAGCACAATTAGATCTAGATGTCACAAGGGCACAACAAGAGAGATTGCTCCAGCCAAATGGGTTAGATGAATTCAAGATGCAAGCTCGACTGCACATAGAAGTGACTCAATTATAAAGAAAAATATCACATGACAAAAATATCAAAGACAAATTGTTTCAAGAAGGCGATTGGGCCCTGTTGTATGACTCTTGGTACAAAGATCTCAAAGGCAAGTTGATGACCAGATGGTTGGGACCATATGTGATGGAAGCGTTCCATGATAATGTTATTGTTCAGATAAGAACCATCAATGAAGAAGGTATCCCTTTGCTTACCAATGGGTACAAGTTGAAAGTCTACAAAAAGCCTTTGTAAAAGAAGGAGTTCGTCAATAGCATCAACAAGGTAGTATTGGTGATTGAAGGAGTCTGAACTTCCACCTCAACAAGTTCTTAAGGTCTGTTAAAGTTTTGAAAAAAAGATAGAAAATAATAAAGAGACCCAGGTGAAAACCTCCATGAGGCACTTGAGGCCCACTCTTAGGTTGAAAACCTCTTCGAGGTAGCCTAAGAGTGTTTAAAAAAAAATAAAAAATAAAAAAGAGAACAAAAAGGGAAAAATAAAATACCTCTATGTGAAAACCTCTTTTGAGGTGCCCAGGGTAGGTGACCAGGATGAAAAACTCCTTTGATGCAACCTGGCTGTCTTTCAAAAGCAAAAAGAAAAAAAGAGAAGAAAAAGGGAGAAAACACACAAAAATAATGGCAGGGACCTCAAACCTACCTAGTCATAACAATTCTAGTTTTTGTAGGTTTTCAAGAAGATAATGGACACAAAGTTTAGAGGGAAGAAAGCCTTAAAAAACCCCATGTTTTTCTTCATCCATTCATCTCCTCCATAATCCCCACATTCTTTTATCCATACTCATCTCTAGCAACAGAAAAAATCAAATTTCAGTAAATTTTGTGCTTCCTACAGTCCTAAAAATCTACGTGAAAGGTAGTTTGTTGGAGAAATTATGATTCATGCCTATTTTGGGATAAAAAAGAAGGCCATTGAATTCACCACACCTTATCCAACACCCTAATGATCATGTCACCCCTCATGTCCATAAAAAAAATCAAGTTAGAAAAAAAAATGAAGAAAAAAGAGAAAGAAACATCAAAGAGGCATGCCACAAGCAATCTACCTCACCATCCACTCCATAGCTGCACCTTCCGCTCATTCCAATACATATTCACCCTCCAAGCAGAGAAGGGACACAAAAATTTGAAAAAAAAGGAAACTACAAGACTTCTTGTAGTAGTACTACAAGAAACCCTGTAGCAACGAATTTTAAAGCAATCGCAGGCTCTAGGCCTAACCTTCAACACCATGAAAGAGAAGAAGCATAACTATAGGCACAATGAAACTTCTCCAGAGCTCAACATAAATAGAGGAAGCCAACACCTTCACATCAACAAGAAGACAACCCATCAGGAAAATATGATCAACAAAAAGGAAAAAAGGCAGTCATGAAGATGTACCTGGGTCATGAGCAACATAACAACGCCACTCTCCATCATGCATCATCAAGGCATGGTACCAACAGGTATGTCACATCATCAATACTCCCTCATAAGTATGAATATGATTAAACTGTAAGAATATGTAGAGAGTTGAATTTATAATCGAAGGTGGCCAGTTAACTCGGCCACCCTCAGTCCGATAACAAAAATTAAAGTGTTAGTCAACTAGACGCATGGCAAGGTCACATCAAGGGGAATAAATCAGAAAGTTGTTCAAGTTATGGTGAACAAAAGTGGGTGATGATTACGAGGAAGGGTGGCATGTTAACTAGTAGTGGGACCAATGGTCTAAAAGGAGAAATACGTACTCAGCCAACCAACACATCACTCAATGAAATAATCCATAAATAGAAATATTACAAGTATTGTTCATTTCAAGAGTTTGAGAGCATAGATAATCTCGAGGAGCCATCAAACGGAAAATTTAGTCTCGACCTACCTATAGTGAGTCTTAGTGTTGGTATCTTCATCCCTCTATCAGAGATCAAATCCTCTTGTTGCACTTCATATTTAGGTGTCCCACCCATTCATTTGCATTCCATTAAGCGCATGGATCATCTGACGGTAGTGGCTTTCCTACAATTCCCCTCATTGTCATTTACTTGTTGGTTCATGTTTGATCATTAAAAAGCATATACAATCACTTTTTATTTTTAAGATTGCAAAGGTCTATTTAGGGTTTCATTGTTTTTTAGGTCTAGGGTTTCATTAGGGTTTCATCAAAAAATGTTTCAAAGCACCCAATAACCCCCAGCAGGCACATGAGGAGGTTCCAGCATCAATAAATTTATCATCAAATTCTCAGCAATGTGTCTTTCCTCAAAACTCTGTTTTGAGGAAAAATAGAGTATTTTTGCTTTAATTGTATAAATTTATGTAATTTGATTTCCCCCATATGTAAATGCTTCCCCGAAAACCCTAGTTTCTTTCCTTAGCCCTGGTAGCTCCAATCACCTACAAAACAAACAAAACACAGGTCATTTGGTTCATCACAAAGCTAAAAAGAAGTGAAAAGTCCAAAAACAGAGTTTAAAAATAAAGTCAAAATCAAAAACATTATGAAAGTGGGTTTCATGAGCCAAAAATTTAAAAGCTTTTTGTTTATAAGTCATTTCTTCAAATTTCATAGTTCAATTGCACTCTTGAGCAAGGCAAAGTGATTTTGGTAAGCAAGTAAGAAAGTTGGGTGAAAATCGCTCCAAGTCACTAGGCACGGCACACTGAGCAGGAGGCATGGCGCATACAGCTTGCGTGGCGCATTGGGCATCAAACTCCAGTTCATTTTTACACAAGCATGGTGCATAACTGGGTGCGATGCATTGGGTATGTTGTGCGATGCACACAGCCAGGAAGCCCGAAAACTACCAAACTTGCTCCAAAATCGCCCAAATGCATGGATTTCCATCAATACAAGTAGGTTGAACTTCTCCCATAGTTTTTCATCCTAGATTGCTAGTTGTTTCATGGTGCTTGATGCATGATGAATGTTTGAAGAAATCAAACCCTACCAAAGAAAATTGTTGCCTAGTGTTTTGTCTTGACTGTTTTGTTACCAAGTATCCCCTCATCTCATCACTCCCTTATTTCATTTTTCCCTTGAATTTCCCATTCCCCTAATTCACTTGCCCCTAAATTCACTAATCCCCTCTCCCAAGTTCCCTCTCCCACAATCCAAATGAAAACTTTCAAACCCTAACCCTTACTAAAAAATTCCTAAATCATACCCCAAGTCCCCATTTCCCTAACTAAAACCTACCCCAATAGTCCCTAAATCCATTATTATTATTCCTCCCCATACAATCCTTTATATCACCCTTCCCTTGGTAGAAAAAAATCAAAACACATCCTCAATAAAGTTCAGCACATCATAGTCCACCTATTTTTCATCAAGGCAGTTCCAAAATAGTTCATTTATGAGCATTGATGGCGTGTGATCCTTCATATGATTATGAAGAGGAGACTCACAGTTACTCACCCACATAGGTACATGCACCCAAGAGGCCTCATAGAGGTGGCAAACATATTAGAGAAGAACCAACCACCCTTGCTAAATTACAAGCCTGCCCTCTTGCCATCTTTTGTTTTCAGCACCAGTCCTGCTACGAGTTTTGTGAGAAGGTTGCTAGCATTCAGTTTCACCATGGTTTGGCCCACTTATTTGTTGCATCTACATGAAAGCCAAGCTACTCTAGCTAGTGTCACTTTCGCATTAACACCAAAATGCATTTCACTAGCAACCGGCATTCCCAACATCGGAGAATAATGGAACAAGAGGCAGCAAATTGACCGGAAACATTATGAACTGTACATCAAGCCCAACTTTTTGAGACAACTCAAGAGAGTGTTTCCTTTTCGGTACCTCAAAGATGAATATGCTCCTTTAATGAAGTTTATCATGAAGTATTTCAGCTGTGAGGGCTAGTTCTCCCGTTTATATGCTTATCATATCAGGCTACTCATGCATTTTACCAAGGTACAGACGATGAACATCCCTTACTTAATGTACCAAAATATCGAAAGGATGACTACTCTAGTGCAGCACAAAATTCCTCACCAGCGGTTCAATAGTATTTACCATTTTGCTCTCATCAAGATTATGGTCATCCATCAGCTTGGCTTACAGGGTATCACTTGGGAGGACTTCATCTCCCGTGAGTTTTTCATAGCTCCTCGGGGACCATCAGAGGCTTTGCATAAGACAAGTATACCTTCTTATCAGCATGAGGGTCATGAGACATAGGTCACCAGTATGCTGATGTTTATTACTTATCAGAAGGGCACCAAGCAGTTGTTCGCAGCAGCAAAGCGACTGTTATCTCCACCTGGTGTAGAAGGGGCCTCACTTCCGACATCAACACCACAGGTTCAGGAAAAAGGCAAGAGGCTAATGTAGGATGAGGGGCCTTCAGGTGAGTGGGACTTTATTCTTATTGAGGATGCTGATACGGGCATGGGCCCGCAAAGCACAAGTCTCAAAGAGATCATCCAAGAGCAGCAAACAGACATCAAGGCCTTGTCCCTCAACTTGGAGAGGTCTAAGTGGATCATAAAATACTTGGAGCAAAAGAATAAGTATCTTGAAGATCAACACACAATAATGGAGTTACAAAACATTAGAGAGAACCGCCATGCTGCCCAAAGAAGGAGGGTGGAGTTTACTTCACTAGAGCAAGAGATCAATGCCGATCGTGAGTCTTGGCTCGAGAGAGTAAATGTCCACTTAGAGAGATTGTTGTAGAAGGCCAACAAGGAGAAAAAATTGCTAAGACACATGGCTTTTCACTACATGGCGAGGAACAAGGTTTGCAAGGCACGATTAAGGAGTTTAAAGGCAAAATTGAAGAAGGCTTCAAAGAGGCAAAAGGAGCATGATCGACTTAAGATTTTGGTTGACGCTTCCTTAGCCCAACATAGCTCTTAATAGAGAAGGGTCAGCCCAAATTTCAAGAAATTTTGGGTATTTTTTGCATTTTGACAAATTTTGGCAAAAAAAATAGGAAATTCTGCCCTATGTGTCGTGCCACGTGGCGCTCACTTTTGCTAGGAGCCTCCAAATTCAAAAAACTCAGCATTTTCAGATTTGGCATGAAAAATTATGCTTTCTTGTTCATGGCCAAGAAATTTGGCCAAGTTTTGAGCCCTCAAAAAGGTAAAAAACACTCAAAAAATGACCTCACTGCCCCTATTTTGACACACAGGAAGAAGCCTTCGGAGATTTGATTTTTGACAGGGAAAATGAAGGCCAAATTGAAACATTCCACTTGGGTTGGAAAGTAAATAGAAAGTACTTTCCAACAAGAATACTTGGATCTAATTTGGACATTGGGAAGGCTTCCAAAAGTGGGTCCAAACAGGCGCGGCGCATAGAGAATCAGGCACGACGCATAGAGGAAAAATTGCCAGTTTGACCAAGTTTTGCTCTGTTTTTCGCCCAGTTTTGGCCAGTTTGACTTTTTAACTTTATTAATGTTGAATTGTGATGTAATTACATGTACATTTATGGATCATGATGTAAATATGTCAAATTTTCACTTGGTTAGGTAGATTCATCAGTTAAAAAGTTGTTTGAAACTGAATGAATCAGTGCCCTTGTTTCTAGAGGCATGCTGTTTCATTGCCTGATTTCTAGTTCATAGTTTAGAATCAGTTGGATCAGCTCCTGAACATGTGAGCTCGACCCCTAGAGGCAAGGACGATCTATGCTTTGTCTATATTATGTATTTTTTCAGTCATTAGCATGGTTGGACTCTTGGGAAAGCAAGGAGCTTCATTGTACACTCATATCAGTTTTCGGCTAAGGAATTGAGACCAGGGTTTGCAATAATCTTTGGGATCCATGTGGAATTTTTTTTGGTACAGTGCTCTCTTATGTCTTTGTGAAATTATTCATGTGTTATTTATATCATTTTCTCTTTTACTTCTCAACTAAAACAAACAAGAGTGTAAGTAGAATACATTGAAACTGCAGTGCTCTACTTGAAGTTTTCTTTAGTCTTTTATGTTTTCCACTGTTTGGAGAGGATCCATGGCTTCTCTTGCCCTCTTCAACTCCTCCTCTATCTGATCCATCCATATCACTTGATTTAGAGTGCCAAATTCAGTTGCCTACCTTGCCCCATTGAGACCCCTGCAGGACTGAGCCTTATTCCCTGCACCCAAAATATTCCTTTCCTTTAGAGCCCACAAAATCATCATTTTATTCAATCAAACTCATTTGTACCAATAACTAGCCTAAGATCAGTTGTTATATCAGTCGATCTCAAGCCCTTAGTGATCATAATTCGCTGAGAGTGACCCGGAGAGAGCCCTCTCCTAACCTAGTAGGGTTAGCTACCAGGTTGAGTGTGGTTTGATGTTGGCCCTGGATCCTACCTTTTCAGCCTGAGGTAAATCTAGGCTCTAATAGTGAGCACCAACAGGAAACGCAGAGAAACTACATGAAACAATGAGGACCTACAGGAAACTACAGGAAAGCTATAGGAAATAGGGAGAATTTTCAGAGATGCTATAAGTGGGTGCTTAGGGCTAGAAATTCAATAATTCTCATCAACAAACCATTGTAGAGAAAGGTAGATGCCACATCCTCTGTGTTTTCAATTGTAAAGAGGAAAAGGAAATA
Organism: Pinus taeda; assembly: GCA_000404065.3. Lineage (NCBI taxonomy): Eukaryota > Viridiplantae > Streptophyta > Pinopsida > Pinales > Pinaceae > Pinus > Pinus taeda. The sequence continues at coordinate 115,060 of APFE031261036.1, forward strand.
AATTGTCATTTCTTTCAAGTATTTACAATGTGCAATGAGATAGACATGATTTTGTGGGAGATTGTGTAGAGTAAACTCTATACCTTCATCACCTATAGAAGCTCTTAAGATATAGCCACCCAAACCTCATACAAACAGATTGACAGAAAGAAAATATGACAGGGGGATTCAACAAAAGGGAGCCCACCAAAACAACCAGAATACATCAACACCCTCCCGTGGTAGAAATCTTTACAAGGCAACAATGGTTGGGATTCTTTGAGCTACTTAGGGGATATGATGATGATGTAGCTAGGGAATTTTCAATGTCATTCATACCTCTAGCTAGAGCCAGTGCCAATGCTATAGTGAGGGGTCTGTTAGTAACAATTAGGTCTGAGGACATTAGAAGGATCACTACACATCCTCTAGGTTTGCAATGGAGGGAAGAGGACAAAACTAGCAACACTTTTGCAAAGAAGAGCTTTTTCTTGGAAGGATAAGAACTAATTGAAGAGAAAAATGGGGTTAGAAGGGAAATAATTCCATATCCTTGGAATGAAGTAAGTTATCACATGATCAAGTATATTTCTTGTGATTGTAAACTTAGTATATTCTATCAGCACCAATTTAGACTCCTCCATGAGCTAATATTTGGAGAAGAGATAACTCCTTATAGAAGACTTAGTGTGCCTTAATTTTTGTTACAATCAATGGTAGACATGAGCATCAAAGTACAAGAAGGGAAGCATCAACAACTAGCACATCATGGATTGATCAAACTCATACTAGAAGGTGCCCTAAACAACTCGAGAATCCCTATTATGTGGTCAAAATTTGTAGACATGAATGAAGAATATGAAATTCAAGCCATTGAGTATGAAAAAAACCCTACTTCTAGTGATAAATAAAAAGGAGAAGAACCCGAAGAAGAAGAACATGAAGAAGAGGAAGAAGAGCCTAAAGAAGAGGAGGTAGAGCTAGATGACACAAAGGATGAAAAATACAATAGGGAAGAAGCACAAAAGGATGAACCAATTCCTCAATTATAGAGAAAGGAAGAAGGGGAATCTCCAAGGGTGTCTCTAGAGCCCACAGAGAAGGAAGCAACTGCTTCCTTAACTACTCTAAGTACACCTATCAAATCAAAAGGAAAGAGGCAGAGGAAGAATTTCCTATACTTTAGAAAAAGGAAGAGCACTAGGATAAAACAAGGGAGACCTCAAATCCCTACCAAGATTCCTATTATCATAGAGGACTCACTAAAATAATAGGAGAATTTAATCCGTCTAGGAAAGAGAGGTGAAGAAGGAAAATCACAACAAGCTTCCCCTGGGTCAGCAATCACTTATGTTAGGAGGCATTCCACCATGTCAACCTTAGAACAACAAGTTAATGAACCTTTGACCCCTTTTCAAAAAGGAAAAGGTCTCCTACAGAAAAAAAAAAAAAAATAGGCATACAGGAAGAAAAAACGTCCTACAGGAAACCCTGTCAAAACTATAGGAAACACATAAACAAGATCAAGAAGGACTACAATGGAAAAGGGAAGGAAAAGAGGAAGAAAATACTTAAGAAATAGTAAAGGGAGAGTCCTAGGAGTTGAAGGAACCTAGCCCACAATCAAACCTCAACTCCTATTGAGATTCATTAAGGGGGGAAGAGTAATACCACAAACAATTGCCATCCATCTGTGCTTTGAGCTTGAAAAGGAGAAAGCAAGCACGCACCATTGGATGCAAATTGCTAAAACAAAAAGTTTAGAGGATGTAGGCCATATGGAAGAAAAGTTGATAGAAATGGGAAGAGAGTTAAGTAGCATAAGAGATAGGGAAATAATGATGAAATATCAACTAGAGGATGAGAACACATGGCTAAGAAGGAAGGAGAAGGATGACCAATGGGAAACTATACCAATTCTATCCATGGACGAACTCCAATGTAGAATTCCAGCAAAATCTTATGCCTTATACCTCAAAGAATAATGGTTGCAATTTTTGATTAAAAAAACCTTTCAACAAGAGGAACTATGCCTTTCCAAGACTATATGCAGTTCATTGACCTCTGTGACCAAAGAACCATAGAGGGCAGGGCCACGATATCTGATTTCTATCTACATAACTTGGCCCTAACAAATTTGAATGTGTGGGAGACCAATCCAAAGCTAAGGGACTTACAACTCATGGCCTTGGCATCATGGATGAATCATGAGGAGGCCCGGGCTACAAAATATAAAAAGGGTATTAGTGAGAGAAGAAACATAACCCCTTTTGATTAGAGTAGAACAACCCAACTCCATGGATGTCATTAGCACCCACAACCTCATTGCCAATGATCCCCAACTTGCACCAAGATACCTAGTTGCACAAGAGCAAGCAAACACTCATTTTGACGACATGTTGAGATTGCTAGGGGATGAAAGCTAGCAAGCCTGCCAAAAGAGGTGGAACACCTTGTTATAGACATATTTAGGCACTGCAACCCCAATAACATATGTCCATAAACCAAGGGATTATAAACCCCTAAAATTTTTGTTTCATACCCTAAAGAATCAAGGTCAACTGATTACATCATTTCCCAGAAGTTCTCCCTAAAAAACTACTTAGAACTAGTCAAAATTAGACCATACAGACTGCTCCATGCTAAGGGTGTGATGCATCTCACCTGCTACACATAGAGGGTGTGATGCATACTAAAACACCCTTCTATAGGGTGCGATGAGCAAGAGCAAACAAATGGCAGAGGCAGTTTGCTAGGTGGAAAACCAAAGAATCTTCTAGAAACTGCTCATTTGACACTTGCCACTTTGAATTCGCCTAGGGATGAGTAAGAGATCATGAAATATCCAAGTGGAACCAAGAACTATTAGTGAAATGACACTAATCAAAATCCTAGAAGCTGACTCATCCCCTTCCAAATATCTATATATGGATCCCTCATCCTAGATATCCAAAGGTTGGAATTTTGTATTTTGTAAGGAAGTGTTGTTGGTTTCTTTGTGAAACATTGTATTGTTGGGTGATCTAGTCTTTTCATGAGGTGAAGAGGGATTTCATGCTGGGAGGATGGTGCTGGATCAGACAGCTGGGTTGTAATCCTCTTTTCTACTACTTTTATCAATAAATCTATCTGAGTTTTCTTCCATGTACTTGAATATCTCCAAATCTTGTATTTGTTTATGCATGTGTAGGGTTAATGTACATCTGGTCCTATATTGTTTATGGTTATAGATCTCTATGCTTTGATGGTATTCTGTTGCTTTGACTCTATAGGTGTTCTTTGAAGTAGGACAAGTCAGAAAAGAGTAGAGAAATCTCTATCAAAGGAGAGAGGAAACAAGCAAGGATCCAAGTGAAAGACTGAGGTTGGTACTCTCTGCTTCTCTCTCATCTATCTCTCATAAAGGAAAACACAAGTAACTTTGAATTATTTGTTTTTAAGATAGCTACCAGTCTTAGTGGGACTAGCAACTCTGAATGGACACTAGTTTTCCTAGAAAAAATGGTGAATCCACTGGGGAACGAATATTTTGATTGTTTGTTACTGTTGCTTGCTTTATAAACTACGGACGGAGCCTGAAGTTAATCCAGCTAGCCTTCGAACTAATTTTGCTATGCAACTGCAAAGTAGATCAATGTTGCTTCAGTAAATCTCTTTGTTGGTTTATGAATTGAACATCTGACTTTCAAAAATCCTAAGAGCCCTGGTGGTATCTCAATAACCTCATTAGATCAGCCCTTATACTTTGTGTTTACTGCTTATCATAAGCTTAGCCTAAACCCCTGAACTTAGCTACAAACCGTGGGTGAAAACCAAGCTCAGTCTCATCCCTGGACCATCACACTGTCTCTCATTGGTAATCTAGATGCATCGTACCTCTCGTGTGCTGCGGGTGAGATGCATCCCTATTTCCCTTAAGGACATCTGTGATGAATGAGTGAGACTGTTTCTGCCTCCAGATTTTCGTTTTTCTTCATTGTTTTCAGCTCTATTCAGTAGTTTCGTTGTCTATGATTAGTATATAACTATTGAAACCTGCTTCCTTTGCATTATTCAGCCTCCATTGATAAGGAATTGTGAATGATTTTATGTATTTTTCATCATTTACAGTCCTCCCTTGCAAAAAGTAACTTAATCGAACTGTCGTCTTCTGATTTTAAAGTGTCGCAAATGTCATTTTCAATAAAGAAAAAGAGCGTTGTAAAGTCTTCCTCTTTTAAATAGTCGATTACACTTTTGCCATTGTATTTGACTTGAATTGTTAATTCTTTGCAGTGTCAAAAGCAGTTTTCCATTCTAAATTGAAAGTGTCATCTTAGTCTTCCTTTCGTTTTTGAAAAGAAATTGCTAAAAGTGTCGCTTTGAAGAAAAGTAGTTCAGATCGGTACTTAGTTTTCTTTTTGTCATTCTCACATTAAGGAAATGGAAAAATAAATACATGCATGTGCATTTTCATTTATACTGCATGCAGAAATCGATTTAGGAAAAGTGCATTTAATGTGTGCTCTCTACTCTACATTGAAAGAATTTTACTCTTCTTTCCTTAGTAGCTAGGATTTTCATTGCTAAAAGAAAATAAACGATTGTTTATCATCTTAGATTGCATATTTAGGAATTGTATATCTATATCACGTGGTGAACCTTGCAAGGAAAACTTCTTAAGAAAGATCAACTGTAAAATAAACCTAAATGAACATAAAAATGCTTTGGAACCTAATGCACAACATCTAAAAGTCTAGGCTAGAGACGTATTTTGGCGTTGTAAAGCGTGGTAACTATTGTTATCATCATAGGTTGGGTGATTCCTCCTCTTTGATATAACAAGTGCCAATATGAACGTGTGCTCCAATGTACTGTCGAGTATATATTTGGAGACCACAATAGGCTATATCATTTATCCTTAGGAAGCTGTGTCTACCGCCCTATCTATCGCAATGCACTGAGCACAACATTCGGGAAGATTGACTGCCATACGTAAAAGTATATTGCAGTTTTGGGATTGGTTTGGTATTCCATCTGTCTAGACTTCCAGAGTAGATACTTTCATTCCTTTTTAGACTCCTTAAAAGAAAAGGTCAATCTGAGCACTTGCCACTTCAGGATCATTAAAAATCGAAGGCGACTAGAGTCATCTTTATCCTTTTCTCGACTCTTAAAAATTAAAAAAGAAAGCTGTGTCAAAGCGTCATAAAATGCATTTAAATTAGAATAACATTTTCCCCTTTTAATTTTGAGTTGATCGAGTAATCAAAAATCATGGAAGAAATTCAATCAAAACCCCATTGTTCTTGAAGGCTAACGAGTCAATCGTCTTTGACTTTGGAAACGAAACCATTCCAAGCCAAGCGATCTTGTTTAACTGGGTCAAAGTCTCCTAGTTTATTTGAAACTTGTGTTTCAACATTATCAAAGACTCTAATTACTCCAAATAGTTTTGGAACCCCTGCCTCTATAGAAGAAGTTCCACAGTTACAAGAGGACATTAGAATTGATCCTAGTGTAACGGTAAACACTCCTATTCCTGAACCAGCTTCATCTAGAGCTGATTCGGATGGTGTCACCCATCCAACATCTATCGTTGTAGAGTCTATACCTTCTTTAGCACCTAAAATATTTTACGGACCTGACGGTCTACCTCTTCCACCTAGACTGATTGCTATAGAAGAGATTGTGGAGGATCTTCCATCCAGTACCCCATTGCATTTTGGGACTAGGATCCACCTGTATCCTTCTACCACAGAAGTTAGTTCTTTTGATCACCCTTCATCGCAAGTTCCTGTAGAATCTCTGCGAAATCTTTTGGATAGAATCGATATGTATCAACAACCATCGACATCTAGGACTGTATCATCTAATACAGCAGCACCAGAACCTCCTGCAGCTACTGCGATAATGTTCGCTAGTATACCATCTATCCCAACTAGTTCTCAACCACTAGATAGAGTCGACCCAAGGATTTTTTTGATAGTATAGTATGTTCCCATTTGTTCATCCGAAATCTTATCTGGAATATCTTATGTTGAGTCTCAACAAATTGATCCTTCACAATAGCATCAATTTTGGCAGTCCAGTCTCCAAAGACCATTTTACCCTTTGAACACTAGATTGCTACCATATGGGGGGCAGTATGCCTTTTCATTATTCCCTTTGGGAGAGCAACCATATGGGAGTTCGCAACAAAATTTGGGTCAAGATGGAATTGCATCTAGTGGTTGGGTGCCAATACTGCCTCAACAGCAAAGAGTTTTATATTCAATGCAACAAAATCAACTTGTGTCGAATATTCCGACTACACCAGCTATTGTGACAGTCTCTCAAGTACAAACGTTGTCTATTGTATGTCAACCTCAAGTCTCTCAGGTCATAATAAAACACCCTCTTGTCTCCGCGACTCAATCACAGCCGCTAATTAGTGGCTCCTTAAATGAAGCAACTTACACACAAATGGGTACTATCACCACTCATCTTAGTCAAACATCCAGTATTGGACAATAGAAAATGGTCTCACAGCCATGGCTGGTCTCAATATCAATAACTGCAATTCCAGCAAGCCTACCGAGGACCTCAGCAATAAAGCTTTGTAGGTAATGGGCAGCCGTATATTCAAAACGGTTACCATCAAATCATACTATAATGGTTATGCCCATCAACCTTATCAAAGTTATCAGCATCAAATACATCATGCTGGTATGCAAAGACCCACTACTCAGGTGATCCCATCTTATCCTGGGTATGCTTTGCTAAACCTGAATCAATAGTTTCCCTTCGTAGCAACTTTAGAATTACCAGATCTAAATCGGCTAACAAATGATCCAATTGCTTACACCCCATGGTGGCTGGTGATTCCTCATAAACTTCTGTCAAATATTCCTAAATTCAATGGAAATCTAGGTGAAGATCCATCGAATCATGTGATGACCTTTTATCTGTGGTGTTCGTCCAACACCCCAATGATGATTCGATTAGGCTTCACCCTTTTTAGCTAACGTTAACTGGTCCAACAGTGAAATGGTACATCAAATTGCCTAGAGCTTCATTCTATAACTTCAGCACCCTCGCCACCACCTTTTAAACCCATTTTCAGTTACCCATAAGATACAAAATAGGAACAGAGCTTCTTACCAATTTTAATCAGACGATAACCACTCACATATCTGATCATATTCATGAGTGGCAGCGTCGTCATTGAATGGTAAAGACATATGTTCCTGATCAGCTCCTAGCTGAATCGTTTATTAAGTCATTATTACCTTCTATTACAAAAGATGTGGCTAAGGGAGGAGTTGTCATTGAAGAGCAAGTCATTCCTTGTGCACAATATCTAGACTTGATCTATACTCAGTCTAGCATGCTCTATGACAGAATTCTCGATGCTACTAGACCAAAATTTTCCATTCCTCCTCCTCCTAAATCAAACAAGGACTCTCATGCCAGCGATGGTGTGATTGGCACCTCAAGTACGCAAACCACAATGGCCCCATCTGGTAAAGCCCTTGCAGTTTCCAGTAAAAGGGAAAATGACAAACTTCCTATCTCAGAGGTTAATATCGTGTCGACTGACAAAGGCAAAGAACTAAAGCAACTAGGGGGCAAGAAGAAAGGTAAAAGCAAAAAGAAGAAAGAGGATGATATGTCTCTTGAAAAATATTCTGGAAACCCTTCTGGGCGAAAGAAACCTAGTCATTCATGTTTTATATGCGATGAGGACCATTGGATGAGTGACTGTCCGAATAAAGCTAAGATCAAGAAGTTCTTTAAGAGTTCAAATACCTCAGCAATATTGAATGATCTGTTTCCAAACCCAGAAACCAGTCTGGTTGCTAGCGACAATGCTTCCCCATCCCAAGTGCTTATGTTGTCCATTTCAAAACAACAAAATGATGCTTTGATATCGACAAGGAATACAGATTATGGGAATCCACAGCTGTCGAACAACAAGGCTATTGATCAACCTAGTAGTTCGACAACAAATTCAACCGAAGTTGTGCCACCCATCATTCCTGGGCTAACAATAAATCCACCAAAGGGAGTAGTACACAAATCAACATTTAATCCTCCTACCCGAGCAACACAGAATTATAATATAGTCGAGGATCTAGTCAATCACCGTCCGCTATGTCGACACTTGAAGTACTGCAAAATTGCCCATCCCAAAAGCAGGCTCTATTATTAGCAATAGGTGGGATTGACCCAACGGATTCCAATCTTGTGGCCTTTAATCATAAAGGATACAAACCTCAGTTACCATCTCAACTCGCTTTCCTCGTACAAGTGAAAGTCCTCAACAAAACTATTCATCGAACAATCATTGATGAGGGGGCATCTACCTACATTATGTCAATGAGTTGCTGGAAAGCTTTAGGCTCACTAGCCTTATCAAGATCATCGAAAACATTAAAAGCATTCGATGGACAAACATACACCCCATACGGGATTTTAAGTAACTTGCAAGTTGAGTTGGGGGGCAAGACAATAGAAATTGATGTTGAAGTTATCAATGGAAACCTCGATTACAATATCCTACTGGGAAGGCGTTGGATTTATGCTATGGCTACTGTTATGTCAACATATTTAAGAAATATTGCATTTCCCTTCTAAGGAGGAATTACAATCGTTGACCAACAAACCTTTCTCCCCAACAGTTCACAAGTTATGGGAAGCATTCCAATGATCCATGGAAGCTCTCATTTGCTTCAAAATATCAAAGTAGGCCTCCTAAAAGACCCTACCTTAATGGGTACTTTTGCCCTACCGTCTCCAAGCAATCTGGCGGAAGTGGCCACGGTGGAAACTTGTAATATGATATTTTATATATCTACAAGGATTCAAAAGATTTTTGAAAATTTTGTTAAAATGGATCATCGCCAGGTATTGCCTCCAAGCCCAATATAAATATTATAGCAATCAATTTTCTTGGCCTGGGAGGCAAACCCAAATCAATGCTCATTAAGTGTTTGGATAGATAGGTCTAAGGAATATGGCACCTCTTCAGATCCTTGGTTGCATGTACATTCTACAGATGAAGGAATCATTAAGTCAATGATGATAGGAGAGGCACCATGGGAAGATTACCACCATCGTTCCCATATTCCGGATTAACACGAAGATTATTCTAGCGACCTTAATCATCCTTAAATTTTTTATTTTCTATCAAATACTGTAAATACGGTGGAGTCTGAGCGAAATCTATCCAATATTGAAGAAACTGTCACCATAAATATCTCGACAAAACCTAATGTTGTAGAGAAAATTTATGTCACCAAATCTTGCTCTTCTTCAAAACTGGAAATATATTGCACTCTGTTTTGCGAGTTCAGAGATGTCTTTGCATGGTCATATGAAGAAATGCCAGGCATTGACTCAAGCATCATTGAACACGAAATCAAGATGTATCCAAATGTCAAACCAGTATGACAACGACTTTCGCAGGTACACCCGAAGAAAGCTGGTGCCATCAAGGCAGAAGTTGAAAAATTTTTACATGCTAGTTTCATTTACACGGTTCCGCTAACTGATTGTGTATCGAATATTGTTCCTATGATGAAAACACAAGGAACGATTAGAGTGTGCGTTGATTGCAAAGATGTAAATCAAGCTTGTCCAAAGGAAAACTATCCTACACCATTCATTGACCAGATAATTGATGAATGCACAGTATGTGAACTCTTTTCATTCATGGATGGATTTTTTAGGTATAATCAAATAAATATCCACCCACAGGACCAGTCGAAGACTGCATTTATAGGTCTGTGGGGCACATTCGCGTACCGTAAAATACCTTCTGGTTTGAAGAACACAAGGGAAACGTTTCAAAGGGCTATGAATTATTCCTTCCACGACATCAAGAACATTGTTCAACCATATCTCGATGATCTACTGGCTCATTTGCGAAATCAGACTGACCATCCACAACATTTGAGAGCCATATTTCTACATTGCCGACACTACAAGATACGACTCAATTTGCACAAGTGTGTGTTTTGTGTCGGTTCTCGTCATTTACTTGGTTTCGTAGTTTCTAAGGATGGGATTCGACTCGACCCATGTAAGGTTCAGGGAATCATCGATATGCCTCCACCTTTAAATTTGCTTTAGATTCAGAAACTCCAAGGGAAAGAAAACTTTCTGAGGAGGTTCATTCCAAATTATGCCGAACTTGCTAAAAGTTATACACGTCTTTTTGAAAAAAGAAGTGCCCTTTAACTAGGATCAAGTTGTGCAAGCTTCCTTTAATGCTCTAAAGGAATCCCTAATAAAAGCATCATTAATGTACACTCTTGACTATCAAAAAGACTTTAACCTGTATCTAGCTCTAGTAGATATGACGATCGCAATGGTTTTAGTTCAAGAAGACAATGGAATTGAACATCCTGTATATTATTTAAGTCAAAAATTAAATGATACAGAAAGAAAATACTCCTACGTTGAAAAGATGGCTCTTGCATCTGTTCAAGCAATACAGAGATTTTAACACTATATCCTCTTTCGCAAAACTACCATTTTGTCATATTGCAACCCTATGACTTACATTCTGTCGTGTCAGTTACTTGGGGGAAAATATTCAAAATGGATAGCCATTTTGAAAGAGTTTGATTTGGAATTCGTAAAAACCAAATCAAAGAAATCTCTGGTTTTCACAGAGTTACTATTCGACTTCCCATCATCGTCCAACGATTCAACATCCAAAGCATCAATCTTGGATGACTCTCTGTTTCTGATATCATCAAGCGATCCATGGTATGGAGATATAATCATCTATCTCCAAACCCAAACATACAGGCCTAATATCTCTCGCTCCAAACAACGACATACTTGATACCAAGCAAAAGACTACATGATCGTCGGTGATACACTTTACCATCGTGGTATTGATATAGTTCTACAAAGGTGCCTCACCCATGAGGCCGAAAAAGTCCTGAATGATTTCCATTCAGGCGCATGTGGGGGGCATCAATTTGGTTATGCTATTGTACAAAAGATCTTACGAGCATGATACTTTTGGTGAACAATGTTCAAAGATTGCACATTCGCAGTCAGAAGTTGCCATGCTTGTCAAATCTTCAACCGTAAAACCAGAATACCGCCCGCAGCTCTGCATCTGGTAGTTGTTGTTGGGCCATTCGCCAAATGGGGCATAGATTTCATGATATGTAACCCCACCTGGGCCGGGGGGCATGTGTATATCATAGTCGATGCCTACATTAAACAACAACGGTGAAACGACTACTCTTTTCTTTTTCAATCATGTAGTCTCTAGATTCGGTGTTCCACAAGATATAGTCACAGATCATGGCTCGCATTTTTGCAATCACATGATGGTTGAATTGGCTACCAAATTAGGACTGTCCCACGATAGTTCCACTCTGTATTATCTACAAGCTAATGGGCAAGTTGAAGCCATCAACAAAGTCCTAAAGCGCATGCTGCAAAGGATGATCGGAGTCCACAAACGGAGTTGGTACCTAATCTTGTACTCAGTATTGTGGGCATATAGGACATTGGTGAGAAATGCAACCAGATTTACACCCTTTCAACTAGTGTATGGCCTGGAAGCGGTCTTACCGATTCAGTGTGAAATTTCATCTCTCAAGCTTTCTGTCGACCTTCTCCCTGGAAGTTTAGAGAAAGAAGCTCGTTTCTTGGAATTAATCCAACTGGATGAAACCTCTCATGATGCCGCCTTGGCTAAAAAATCTCATAAGAAATGAGTCAAGGCACAATTTGACAAGAATTTCAAGCCCCGTGTCTTCTCAGAAGGTGACCTGGTCTTACTCTACGATCAGGAATCCGATAAATTGGGAGCAGGTAAGTTCCAATCATTGTGGATGGGTCCCTACATTGTTAAGCGTGTATTAGAAAAAGGAGCCTACGAGCTAGTAGATTATGATGGGATTCCACTATCGCAACCTCGAAACAAGTTGTATCTTAAGCGTTGCTATGCTTGACTAAGTGTAGTAATCTCTTCATATGCTTTTGTTATGTTTTTTGTTTTTGTCAAGAGTGATTGTTTTGGTTAGGTAATCCACTTTTGCATTTCTTGCTGATGTCAAACCTATTGGAATCATTCGTTGGATATGCCAACGGAGCTATTCGTAGTATGCAAAACCTATCTTCTGTGGCCTGGGCCATTTTTGATCCAAGTGGCGAATTAGTGAGTTTCAGAGGGGTATGTATTAGTCGGTCAATGAAAAACATCGTTGAATATAGTGCATTGATAGAACGTCTCTCTAATGCCATCACACATGGCATATTCCAGCTTGTTGTCAGGCTAGACTCACAACTCGTCATCCTATAGCTTACTGGCATCTATTCCGTTCGAAATCCAGCTATCTATCGTATGTTCCTAAGGGTCAGGATTTTGGAAAGGCAGTTTGATTCTATTCAATGTCAACACATTTCCAGAAACGTAAACACATTAACTGATTCATTAGTGAATTATGTGTTAGATAGATATTTGCAACATTTATAAAAGAAAAGCATTTCATCAACATTTGCATCAAGATCATATAACTTAACCAAAATAAAGCTATGAAAATAAAAAATATATACAATTGTTTATAGTTTTTACTAAATGTTCTGTGTCTTGGACAAAATCGGTCATACAACCCAAAAAATAAAAAATGCAGGAAATCACCCTAGACTAATGGTGCTGGTGATAACAAGTCACCGCCTGTGTGATCATACGTAAGAGCCTAGTCCATTGACCCGGCATGCCAGTAGTACAGCGCTGTAATCTCAGAGGTAACTCGTCAGTCCTCACATCTGGAATACCAAGGGTGAGGCCCTCGTTCTGATCCTGCAATACTGTAAGGGTCTCGGCTATGTCTAAATCGTGAAGGACAACCCGCCCTATAGCCTCTCCTACTAGAATGGCAGCTGCTACCCTCGGGCGCACTGTTGGTCGCACTGGTCCAATATTTGCACGAATATATGAGTTTGATTAGTCTTGATAACATGTTAAAAACATAATAACATTATAAAAACAATAAACAAAGATATAGTCAAATCTTTTTACCTATAACACCCCACTACTCGCCATCCGGTAGCACCAAATCAGGGTCACTCCAGAAATCCATCCCAACATATGGATACTCGGTATAAACCATCTACTGACGGTTAAACCACTCGAAGAAAGCATCAGAGAATGAAATCTGCGACTGACCAACATGTCTAGCCATAACATCAACCCATCTCTACATCCATGGCTCTGTCGGTGATGGTAGTCCGAGTGAAATGTACTGTGGCTACATCAGTGGGATCCTCTCCAAGGTGAAAGCGGTCAGAATAGAACCATAACCAAAGTTCTTGGATCTTCCATTCTTCAGCTTGGTAAGTTGTTCTTTTATCACCGGAAGTATTGCATCACACTAGTTGAATACCTTTGGTTCAAGGCACTCTAGGGCATACTGCATATAGGACCTATTGACCAAGTGAAGAGGTGTGCTACCAGCCAATCTAGCAAAGGTGAATAAGATAGTCCTCAAGGAATGGTCAGTGACATGTAGAATACTGATCTTTCCATCCCTGCGCAGCTGAGATCCATCTCTATAGTATCGGTGAATGTAATCCCTCATGGATTCACCCCCATGGATAGATCTTGATAGTGAGAGAGGGGCACCACGCCTTGATAAACTGGTCAAGAAGTAGATATTGTCAATAGTCAAAGGGATGGATTTACCTCTAATCTGGAACACCTAGTTGGTAGGATCCCATGCATTGAGAAGATATTGCAACAAATTGATTTGTTGCCTCATGCTCGATGGGTATCGAATATTATTCCTGTGATGAAAAAGAAAGGAACGATTAGAGTGTGCATTGATTGCAGGGATGTAGATCAAGCTTGTCCAAAGGAAAACTATCATACACCCTTCATCAACCAGATAATTGATGAATGCGCCATATGCAAAATCTTTTCACTCATGGATGGATTTTCCTGGTATAATCAAATAAATATCCACCCACAGGACCAGTCGAAGACTGCATTTATATGTCCATGGGGCACATTCGCGTACCATGAACTACCTTTCGGTTTAGAGAACACAGTGGAAACTTTTCAGAGGCTATGAATTATGCCTTCCATGACATCAAGAACATTGTTCAACCATATCACGATGATCTATCGGCTCATTTGCGAAATCAGACTGACCATCCACAACATTTGAGAGCCATATTTCTACGTTGCCGACACTACAAGATACGACTCAATCCGCACAAGTGTGTGTTTTGTGTCGGTTCTGGTCATTTACTTAGTTTCATAGTTTCTAAGGATGGGATTCGGCTCGACCCATGTAAGGTTTAGGCAATCATCGATATGCCTCCACCTTTAAATTTTCTTTAGATTCAAAAACTCCAAGGGAAAGAAAACTTTCTGAGGAGGTTCAGTCCAAATTATGTCGAACTTGCTAAATGTTATATGTGTCTTTTGAAAAAAGAAGTGCCCTTTAACTGGGATCAGGTTTCTCAAGCTTCCTTTGATGCTCTAAAGGAATCCCTAATAAAAGTATCATTAATGTACACTTCTGACTATCAAAAGGACTTTAACCTGCATCTAGCTGTAGTAGATACGACCATCGCAATGGTTTTAGTTTAAGAAGACAATGGAATCGAACATCCTATATATTATTTAAGTCGAGACTTAAATGATATAGAAAAAGAATACTCCTACGTTGAAGATATGGCTCTTGCATCTGTTCAAGCAGTACAGAGGTTTTGACACTATATCCTCTTTCGCAAAACTACCATTTTGTCATATTGCAACCCTATGACTTACATTTTGTCGCATCAGTTACTCGGGGGAAAATATTCAAAATGGATAGCCATTTTACAAGAGTTTGATCTAGAATATGTAAAATCCAAATAAAAGAAATCTTTGGTTTTCACGGGGTTACTATTCGACATCCCATCATCGTCCAATGATTCAACATCCAAAGCATCAATCGTGGATGAATCTCTGTTTCTGATATCGTCAAGCGATCTGTGGTATGGAGATATAATCATCTATCTCCAAACCCAAACATACAGGCCTAATACCTCTTGCTCCAAACAACGACGTACTTGATACCAAGCAAAAGACTACATGATAGTCGGTGATAAACTTTACCATCGTGGTATAGATACAGTTCTACGAAGGTGCCTCACCCATGAGGAGGCCAAAAAAGTCCTGAATGATTTCCATTCAGGTGCATGTGGGGGGCATCAATCTAGTTACGCTACTCTACAAAATATCTTATGAGGAGGATACTTCTGGTGAACAATGTTCAAAGATTGCGTAACTGCAGTTAGAAGTTGCCATGTTTGTTAAATCTTCGACCGCAAAACCAGAATACCACCCGCACCTCTACATCTAGTAGTTGATGTTGGGCCATTTTCCAAATGGGGCATATATTTCATGACATGTAACCCCACCTAGGTCGAGGGGCATGGGTATATCATAGTCGTAGTTGACTATTTTACAAATGAGCTGAGGCGATACCTACATTAAATAACAACGGTGAAATGACTGCTCTTTTCTGTTTCAATCATTTAGTCTCTAGATTCAGTGTTGCACAAGCTATAGTCATAGATCATGGATCACATTTCTGCAATCACATGATGGTTGAATTGGCTGCCGAATTAGGACTGTCCCACGATAGTTCCACTCCCTATTATCCACAAGCTAATGGGCAAGTTGAAGCCATCAACAAAGTCCTGAAGCGCATGCTACAAAGGATGATCGGAGTCCACAAATGGAGTTGGTACCTTATCTTGTACTCAGTCTTGTAGGCATATAGGACATCGGTGAGAAATGCAACCGGCTTTACAACCTTTCAGCTGTTGTATGGCCTGGAAGCCGTCTTACTGATTCAGTGTGAAATTTCATCTCTCAATCTCGCAGTCGACCTTCTCCCTAGAACTTTAGAGGAAGAATCTCATTTCTTGGAATTAATCCAACTGGATGAAACCTATCGTGATGCCACCTTGGCTAACGAAGCTCATAAGAAATGAGTCAAGGCACAATTTGACAAGAATGTCAAGCCCCGTGCCTTCTCAGAAGGTGACCTGGTCTTACTCTACGATCAGGAATCCGATAAATTGGGAGGAGGTAAGTTCCAATCATTGTGGATGGGTCCCTACATTGTTAAGCATGTATTAGAAAAATGAGCCTACGATCTAGTAGATTACGATGGGATTCCACTGTCGCAACCCCGAAACGAGTTGTATCTTAAGCTTTACTATGCTTGACTAAGTATAGTAATCTCTTCATATGCTTTTGTTATGTTTTTTGATTTCATCAAGAGTGATCGTTTTGGTTAGGTAATCCACTTTTTCCTTTTTTGCAGATGTCGAACCTATTGGAATCATTCGTTGGATATGCCGACAGAGCTAGTCATAGTATGCAGAACGTATCTTCTGCGGCCTAGGCCATTTTCTTATCCAAGTGGAGAATTAGTGAGTTTCAGAGGGGTATTTATCAGTCAGTGAACGAAAAATATCATTGAATATAGTGCCTTGATAGAACCTCTCTCTAATGCCATCGCACATGGCATATGCCAACTTGTTGTCAGGCTAGACTCACAACTCGTCATCCTACAGCTTACTGGCATCTATTCCGTTTGGAATCTAGCTATCTATCGTATGTTCCAAAGGGTTAGGATTTTGGAAAGGCAGTTTGATTCTATTCAATGTCAACACATTTCCAAAAACGTAAACACATTAATAGATTCATTATCAAATTATGTCTTAGATAGACATTTGCAGCATTTATAAAAGAAAAGCATTTCATCAACATTTGCATCAGGATCATATAACTTAACCAAAATAAATCTCCGAAAATAAAAAAATATATACAACTATTTATAGTTTTTACAAAATATTATGTGTCTTGGACAAAATCGGTCATACGACCCAAAAACTCAAAAATGCAGGAAAGCACCCTAGACTAATGGTGCTGGTGATAACAAGTCATTGCCTGTGTGATCATACATAAGAGCCTAGTCCATCGACTCGGCATGCCAGTAGTATGGCACTCTAATCTCAGAGGTAACTCGTTGGTCCTCACATCCGGAATACCAAGGGTGAGGCCCTTGATCTGATCCTGCAATACTGCAAGGGTCTCAACTACGTCTAGATTGTGAAGGATAGCCCTCCCTATAGCCTCTCCTGCTAGAATGGCAGCTGCTACCCTCGGGCGCACTGTTGGTCGCACTGGTCCAATATCTACACAAATATATGAGTTTGATTAGTCTTCATAACATGTAAAAAACATAAGAACATTATAAAAACAATAAACAAAGATATAGTCAGATCTTTTTACCTATAACACCCCACTGCTCACCAGCCGGTAGCACCAAATCTAGGTCACCCCAGAAATCCATCCAAACATATGGATACTCGGCATAAACCATCTACTGACAGTTAAAACACTCAAAGAAGACATTAGAGAATGAAATCTATGACTGACCAATATGTCTGGCCATAATATCAACCCATATTTGCATCTGTGGCTATATCGGTGCTGGCAGTCCAAGTGAAATGTATTGTGGTTGCATCAGTGGGATCCTCTCCAAGGTGAAAGCAGTTATAATAGAACCATAACCAAAGTTCTTGGATCTTTCGTTCTTCACCTTGGTAATTTGTTCTTTTATCACTGGAGGTACTGCATCACACTAGTTGAATACCTTTGGTTCAAGGCATTCCAGGGCATATTGCATATAGGACCTGTTGGCTAAGTGAAGAGGCGCGCTACTAGCCAATCTAGTAAAGGTGAATAAGATAGCCCTTAAGCACCAGTCAGTGACATGTCGAATACTGATCTTGTCGTCCCTGCGTGGCTGAGATCCATCTCTACAGTATCGGTGAATGTAATCCCTCATGGATTCACCCCCACGGGTGGATCCTAATAGTGAGAGAGGGGCACCACGCCTCGATAAACTGGTCAAGAAGTAGATATCCTCAACAGTCAAAGCGATGGATTTACCTCTAATCTGGAAAACGTTTTCGACACTACAAGATACAACTCAATCTGCACAAGTGTGTGTATTGTGTCAGCTGTAGTCATTTACTGGGTTTCGTAGTTTCTAAGGATGGGATTTGGCTCGACCCATGTAAGGTTGAGGCAATTATTGATATTCCTCCACCTTTAAATTTGCTTTAGATTAGAAAATCCAAGGGAAGGAAAACTTTCTAAGGAGGTTCATTCCAAATTATGCCAAACTTGCTAAAGGTTATATGCGTCTTTTGAAAAAAGAAGTGCCCTTTAACTGGGATCAGGTTGCGCAAGCTTCCTTTGATGCTCTAAAGAAATCCCAAATAAAAGCATCATTAATGTACACTCCTGACTATCAAAAAGACTTTAAGCTGTATCTAGCTGTAGTAGATACGACCATCGCAATGGTTTTAGTTCAAGAAGACAATGGAATTGAACATCCTGTATATTATTTAAGTCGAAACTTAAATGATACAGAAAGCAAATACTCCTACTTTGAAAAGCTGGCTCTTGCATCTATTCAAGCAGTACAGAGATTTTGACAGTATATCTTCTTTCGCAAAACTACCATTTTGTCATATTGCAACCCTATGACTTACATTCTGTCGCGTTACTTACTTGGGGGCAAATATTCGAAATGGATAGCCATTTTACAAGAGTTTGATCTAGAATTCATAAAATCCAAATCAAAGAAATCTATGGTTTTCACGGAGTTACTATTCGACTTCCCATCATCGTCCAACAATTCAACATCCAAAGCATCAATCATGGATGAATCTCTAGTTCTGATATTGTCAAGCGATCTATGGTATGGAGATATAATCATCTATCTCCAAACCCAAACATACAGGCCTAATACCTCTCACTCCAAATAATGATGTACTTGATACCAAGCAAAAGACTACATGATCGTCGATGATACACTTTACCATCGTGGTATCGGTACAGTTCTACGAAGGTGCCTCACCCATGAGGAGGCCGAAAAAGTCCTGAACGATTTCCATTCAAGCACATGTGGGGGGAATCAATCTGGTTACGCTACTTTACAAAATATCTTACGAGTAGGATACTTCTGGTGAACAATGTTCAAATATTGCGTAATCACAGTCAGAAGTTTCCATGCTTGTCAAATATTCGATTGCAAAACCAGAATACCACCCACACCTTTGCATCCAGTAGTTGCTGTTGGGCCATTCGCCAAATGGGGCATATATTTTAGGACATGTAACCCAACCTCGGTTGGGGGGCATGGGTATATTATAGTCACAGTTGACTATTTTATAAAATGAGCTGAGGTGATGGCTACATTAAACAACAATAGTGAAATAGATGCTCTTTTCTTTTTCAATCATGTAGTCTCTAGATTCGGTGTTCCACAAGCTATAGTCACAGATCATGGATCGCATTTCCGCAATCACATGATGGTTGAATTGGCTGCCAAATTAGGACTGTCCCATGATAGTTCCACTTCGTATTATCTGCAAGCTAACGGGCAAGTTGAAGCCATCAACAAAGTCCTGAAGCGCATGCTGCAAAGGATGATCAAAGTCCACAAACGGAGTTGTTACCTAATCTTGTACTCGATCTTATGGGCATATAGGACATCGGTGAGAAATGCAACTGGATTTACACCCTTTAAGCTGGTGTATGGCCTGGAAGCGGTCTTACCAATTTAGTGTGAAATTTCATCTCTCAAGCTCGCAGTCGACCTTCTCCCTAGAACTTTAGAGGAAGAAGCTCATTTCTTGGAATTAATTAAACTGGATGAAACCTGTTGTGACGCCACCTTGGCTAACAAAGCTCATAAGAAATGAGTCAAGGCACAATTTGACAAGAATGTTAAGCCCCATGTCTTCTCAGAAGGTGACCTGGTCTTACTCTATGATCAAGAATCCGATAAATTGGGAGGAGGTGAGTTCCAATCATTGTGGATGGCTCCCTACATTGTTAAGCATGTATTAGAAAAAGGAGCCTACGAGCTAGTAGATTACGATGGGATTCCCCTATCGCAACCCCGAAACGAGTTGTATCTTAAGCGTTACTATGCTTGACTAAGTGTAGTAATCTCTTCATATGCTTTTGTTACGTTTTTTGTTTTCGTCAAGAGTGATCGTTTTTGTTAGGTAATCTACTTTTGCATTTTTTGCAGATGTCAAACCTATTGGAATCATTCATTGGATATGCTAACGGAGCTAGTCGTAGTACGATGAACCTATCATCTACGGCCTTGGCCATTTTTTATCCAAGTGGCGAATTAGTGAGTTTCAGAGGGGTATGTATCGGTCAGTCAATGAACAACATTGTTGAATATAGTGCGTTGATAGAACTTCTCTCTAATTCCATCTCACATGGCATATGCCAACTTGTTGTCAGGCTAGACTCACAAATCGTCATCCTACAGCTTACTGACATCTATTTCGTTCGGAATCCAGCTATCTATCGTATGTTCCTAAGGGTCAGGATTTTGGAAAGGCAGTTTGATTCTATTCAATGTTAACACATTTCCAAAAACTTAAACATTAATTGATTCATTAGAAAATTATGTGTTAGATAGACATTTGTAGCACTCATAAAGGAAAAGCATTTCATCAACACTTGCATCAGGATCATAAAAATTAACCAAAATAAAGCTCCGAAACTAAAAAAATATATGCAACTATTTATAGTTTTTACAAAATGTTCCGTGTCCTGGACAAAATTTCTCATACGAACCAAAAACTCAAAAATGCAGGAAAGCACCCTAGACTAATGGTTCTGGTGATAACAAGTCACCGCTTGTGTGATCATACGTAATTTCCTAGACAATCGACACGACATGCCAGTAGTATGGTGTTCTAATCGCAGAGGTAACTCATCGGTCCTCACATCTGGAATACCAAGGGTGAGGCACTCGATATGATCCTACAATACTGCAAGGGTCTTGGCTATGTCTAGATCGCGAAGGACAGCCCTCCCTACAGCCTCTCTTGCTAGAACGGTAGTTGCTACCCTCGGGCGCACTGTTGGTCACACTAGTCCAATATCTACACGAATATATGAGTTTGATTAGTCTTGATAACATGTAAAAAACATAATAACATTATAAAAATAATAAACAAAGATATAGTCAGATCTTTTTACCTATAACACCCCACTGCTCGCCAACCGGCAGCACCAAATCTGGGTCGCCCCAGAAATCCATCCCAACATATGGATACTCAGCATAAACCATATGGTGACGATTAAACCACTTGAAGAAGGCATCAGAGAATGAAATATATGACTGACCAACATGTCTGGCCATAAGATCAACCCATCTCTCCATCTGTGGTTCTGCCAGTGCTAGCAGTCCCAGTGAGATGTAATGTGGCTGCATCAATGGGATCCTCTCCAAGGCAAAAGCGGTCAGAATAAAACCATAACCAAATTTCTTGGATCTCCCGTTCTTCACCTTGGTAAGTTGTTCTTTTATCACAGGAAGTACTGCATCACACTAGTAAAATACCTTTGGTTCAAGGCATTCCAGGGCATACTGCATATAGGACCTATTGGCCAAGTGAAGATGTGTGCTACCAGACAATCTAGCAAAGGTGAATAAGATAGTCCTCAGGGACTAGTCAGTGACATGTCTAATACTGATCTTGCCATCCCTGCATGGCTGAGATCCATCTCTACAGTATCGGTGAATGTAATCCCTCATGGATTCACCCCCACAAGTGGATCCTGATAGTGAGAGAGGGGCACCACACCCCGATAAACTGTAAGTTTTCAACCCATACAGAAATTACCTGCATATGAATTCTAAATCACAGGAAAAATAACAATGCGAGAGCATAACACATAAAACACATATACACAGAGATTTCCCACTAGATCTCAAAACCCAGACTACCAACTTGATTTTTCATTATGTTCCTTTCAATGTTACAATACATATTTATACATGCTGAAGCATCCAATACC
>APFE031261040.1:0-76248 GCA_000404065.3 Pinus taeda
CTTACAATAATCTTTGGGTTTCCATGTAGCTTTTGAATTGTTTCCATAAATGAAGTAGAAATTGTACTGGCATTAAATGCATGAGATAATGCACAAAAGTGTGCATACTTGATAAGTCTACCAACTACCACCATGATGACACTCTTTCCTTCGAACTTGGGTAAACCTGTGATAAAATCCATTGAAATTTCCTCCCAACATTGACTTGGAGTGGATAAAGGTTGTCATAGACCTGGGGTATTAATTGTTTCAACTTTATTTTGTTGGAAAACAAAACATTGCGCCACAAACTTTTGAATATCAAATTTAAGGCCACCCCAATGCATTCATATGATGTATAATCATATGAATTATTTAAGAGACATGATATATATAACTAAATAAATTGAAAAAAAAAAAAAATTAATAATAATAATAAAATAAATAAATAAATAAAAATAAATTTCCTTCTTAACCCTGTGGTAAGCTTTTAAAAGTCCTGAGTGCCCTCCTAAGGGAGAACCGTGCAATTCCATAAGAATATTTTTTTTGAGTTGGGAATTCTGACATAGGTATAAGTGATATTTGTACCATAATGAATCATTTTCCCAGCTAAATGTATCAGATGTACTGGGATCTTGTTGTTTCTTTTGAATTAGTGCCCACACTTCTTCGTCATTCTTCCATTCATCCCTTGCTTCATTTATCCAAACTGGTTGGATAATAGAAATGGCACAAAGCAATGCATCCACATCCTCATCCTTTCTTGAGAGTGCATCTGCCACAACATTTTTCTTCCCTTTTTTGTATATGATTTCAAAGTCATAACCCAACATATTTGTGACCCATTTTGCTACACTTCTGAAGATAATATTTGTTCTAAAAAGTATTTAAGACTATCATGATCCATTTTTACCTTGAAGTGTCTTCCCACTAGGTAGGGTCACCATTTCTTAAGTGCATGTAGTATTGCCAACATTTCCTTCTCATAAATGGTTGTGTAAATAATTTCCTTTGATTGTACAACTTTCAAAAGCAATGGGTCTTTCTTCTTGCATTAAAACAACACTAATTCCATTTCCTAATGCATCATGTTGGACACCTAATCCTAAAGGGTTAGCGTGGAAGCCGAATGGACAAAGCAGTCCAAGGGACCTTGGGATGTGAATCCCAACGGTCACCATATTGTACTATAAATGTACATCTATTGTTAATAAAATATGCATTGCAAGCTTTATCTTTCTCATTTGTTTTTGTTGTCCATGTCTGTTTAACATGGTATCAGAGCCATGATGAGTGGCCTGTTTTCCCTGAGCAACTGATCTGAGTTGCCTTGAATAGTGCTGGCCGAGTCTTCATTACCTGAAAGAAACCCTTAAATGTCTGAAGTTGCATACCAAATGGTGTCAGAGGTGAAACACGCCTGGCCTGCACGCTGCTGAGTGAAACGCCTGGCCTGCACGCTGCCTACGAATGAATTGTATGCTAAGGTAACCGTCGCATCTCTCCTCCAGAATATATTCCCTTGCAGATTCGGGATCGTTGCAGCCCTACAAAATCTCGCGCTCCACCCGGCTACTCCTATCTATAATTATGTTGTAAAACCCTTCCCTTGCCAGTGAGCGCGCCTCAGAATTATCTTCAAAATAAATATACTCCACCTACTCTAACGCTCTGGTCTGCACCCGTCGGAAACTGGTGGCTGCCGTTGTTTTTGGGGGAATTGAATTTGGTCCGAAATTGTGCTAAATTGGGCCGGTTTTGACTCAGTCCTTTAATAGATTCCCATTCTGTTACTCTTCTGGACGCCTGCAAACGCTCTCCCTTACCTTCCTTCTTGCTCAGTAAACCACTGGTGTGGAATTTTGGGAGTTCGGCTCCTTCACAAGATATGGTCAGGTGTAAAAGTATCTTTCTTCTGCTACCCTTAGAAGCCTTTCATCTACCATATGTTGCAATGATACCTGGTGTCAAAAGGATCGTTGCCTTCTCATAGCCCTGGCCAAATTATATTGGTTTTTGCTATTGCTTTTTACGGAAAGAGAATGATGTGTTTAAGAACCAATTGGAGAGCCAAAGTCTGTTCATCATCTGAGGGGAGATGTACCGAACACCCGCTTCAGTTGCGTGCGGGGATTAAATAGTGATTGGGGAGATTGTTTATTTGTAATACTCAAGACAGAACCCATATCTGAATCAGTTTTGTGTTCCCCTGTGCTCAACTGCAAGGATCAGTTGTTTGCCACGCTGTTGCAAGCTTCTGTTTATCTCGTTGAGTGTAATCTTTCCAAACACGAACACTCCCATCATCGGCAATGGATCTTACTTGAAGCAACAAGAAGCATGCTGTCATCCAGCTCATTCACAAGACAGAGCTTGGAAATTCCCATGTTCGGGCCATCGTGGTTGTCAAAAACATTCTGTTGTGCTTCTTCATCATAGTTCCATATCCTTACAGTCTCCTTCTCGTCAGCAACAATAACAATAGGAATGAAGGGATGTAGCAATACAGATTTCAGCCCAGCCGCAGCCTGTTAATTCCAGTATCTGCATACGTCTACAGGTTTCATCATTGCCCACAAACAGTTTTGGTATCTGAGTTTATTTCCTGCAAATAGAAGCATCTGCATGTACAATGCTCGATCTCTGTTGTTAGCAGAAGATGGTAGTCGGTATTTTCAGGTGGTGGCTTCCTTGAAATATACACAGCAGTTATGCGTTAAACATGTTCTAAGATTCTCGTGGTAAAACAGGCTTATCATCGATCGAATTGGTTTAAATAGGTCGCCCATTAAGAACTACTTGATTCCGTCAGATTCTGTAAGGTCAATCATTATATATGGTCTTTACTACTCAAATTCCTTACAACAAAATCATAGCTACATTGTAGAAAGCCGCTCCAAGAAAGGTTGCTGTTTCTAAGTAATGTCTATAATTCCATCCTTTCTAGATGGGCTAGAAATGACCTCAGACAAATGCATTAAGTTGAAATGCATGTATCTTAGATCTATAGCAGACTTGGAGAGGGAATATTATTAAATTAAAAGTAAACTTTGAATATCAACTGTTGGTTAGAAGGAATTCCTTCAAACAGGTTTAGCCTGTCCACATATCTGTATCTTGTATTGCCACCACCTTAGTGAACGAACATTATTTCTTTTATTTTAATGAGATATTGACACTTGTATCGATGGAAAGTAAAACCATGCATGCGGGACAACACAACCTTGGGGAATATTGTAAGCATTCTTGATTCTTTCCAGCAACTTGTAATCCACTTCACATCCCCATTACTGCACGAGAAACAGTGTTATTCTCACCTGAAGAACGAGAGTTTTTCAGTAATTAAATCGCTGACCAACAGCCAAGTTCCAAGAAAATTTTGCTACCACAGTGTCAAGGGATCAGCGGAAACCAAAATTGTTGTTATACACAAGAGAGAAGAAATTCTCTGGTGCATGTATGGGCATATTTTTGATAGAGTTCGCGATGTTTTAAATTTTCAAACTGACTGTGTATGCATTGGGCTAGCAGCTAGAGATTCGTGGAATACTTTTAGTCTTTGCATCATATTTGGATTTTTTATTAAAGTAATGCTCCATTTTTAAGAAGCTTGAAATATTTGTCCAAGAAGCTTTTTGAGGAACTCAAAGTATCATTAAGACATTGCATTTTTTGGAAAATGGATCAAATTGGTGAAGTATTAGAGTTTTTGAAAACTCTAATACAATCTACTTCTAATGACACATTCCAAATCAGCAAAGTTTCTCTCACAGACATTCAGGTCTGTCTTCAAAATGCAAAGGAAAAGATTGATTTTTTGCAGCTTGAAACTCAACTACAGCAAGAAGAGCTACATCAAAATAGGCACCATTCTGAACCTGTTTTTGTTCAGAACATTGAGACAACCACCCATCAGCAGCATGTTACAGTTCATTCAGATTTAATACCAAACAAAGCAGCAAGGTTACATGCAGATGCAGAAACTAAATCTGCACTTCCCAAGCCCATCATCAGACCTTGGGAACAGCTTTTCCACAACAAGCACAGAACCGGTCTTGGATATGACAAGGACTTGTCCTTTCATATTCCAGACTACTCAAAGCCCATTCAGTTTTAGAGTGCTGGATTTATTCATGACAGTTCACCTACTCCTCATGACAGTTCAGCTTCAGCTGTTCCAGACTCTGCTCCTCTTCCACAGCAACAACAACAACAACAGATCGTGAAATGCCAACACTGTGATCGAGTTGGCCATCTGAAGGATCACTGTTTTGATCTTCATCGATGTAAGCACTGCCATAAAACCACCCATTCTTCAAAAAGATGCTTCAGCAACAAACGTCCTGCAAGAACAAAGATTCATCTAGGATGGATCGCTTCTTGGCAATGGGCATCAACAGCCAAGAAGATATTTCAAACACATGTCAGAACTTGTTCCAGAATTTTGAAAAGTCTTGCAGTTGAGTCTTATCCATCTTCTCACCTTGTATCTGACAGGGGGGGAAATGATGGTCATCTACAAGCTTCAAAGCCACATCAAGCGAGCCTGAGCCACAACCTGCCACATCAGTTTCAGAGTTGTAGCCAGAGACAAAGATGCCTGAACATGCCTTTAGTTGGAAATCTGGGACACTTCCTCTAGCAGAAGACTTCAACTTCTTGCCAGCTTTGGAAGAGTTCCGAGAACAAAATTGAGAACACTTCCTCTAGCAGAAGACTCCAGCTTCTTGCCAGTTTTGGAAGAGTTCCAGGAATTGCATAAGCATTCCAGAGTTGTTGGTCATCCTTAAACCATCACAGCTTGAGACTTCCCTTTTACAGGTTGAAGTTTTACCTTTTATGTGGGGTGAGGCCTCCCTTTTACGGTTGAAGGTTTCCCTCTTTAAAACAATAGGATCACTTCCTCTAGCAGAAGACTTACAGCTTCTTGCGAGTTTGGAAGAGTTCCGGGAACTGCACTAAGCGTTCCAGTGTTGGTGGCTATCCTTAAACCACCGCCCTTTTTTACCAACATTTCATAGAGCACATTCAGCCTAGTGCTGCCATGCATTATTGCACATTTTGTATTACAGCTCTTTTCTTGGACTCATACATAACCCTTCGGATTAAGGGGGGGAATGTTGGACACTAATCCTAAAGGGTTAGCGTGGAAGCCGAATGGACAAAGCAGTCCAAGGGACCTTGGGATGTGAATCCCAACGGTCACCATATTGTACTATAAATGTACATCTATTGTTAATAAAATATGCATTGCAAGCTTTATCTTTCTCATTTGTTTTCGCTGTCCATGTCTGTTTAACACATTCCACAATAAAGGTTTTTGTGAAGTCCGACATAGCTAAGACCGATGCTTGGCACATTGCCTCTTTAAGATGTTCAAAGGCCTTCATTGCTTCTAGAGTCCATAAAAATGCATCTTTATTCAATAATGGTGTTAGAGGTGTTGCTATTCTCCCATAATTCTTAACAAACTTTCAATAATACCCTATAAACCCGAGAATTCCTCACAGATGCTTTATGGATGTGGGGCTTTTCCATTCCTTAATGGCTTTAATTTTTCTAGGGTCTACCTTAACACCTTCATGAGATACAATATGGCCCAGATATTCCACCTCTTATACTCCAAAGAAACATTTGGAGATTTTTTCATATAATTGTTTCACCTCCAATAGTTTGAGCACCCTGTCAACATGTTGAACACGATCCTTCCAAGACTTGCTATAGATTAGTATATCATCAAAAAAATACCAACACAAATTTTCTAAGGAAGGGTTTGAAAATGGGATTCATCAAACCTTGAAATGTAGAAGGTGCATTGGTAAGACCAAAAGGCATGACCAAAAATTCATAGTGACCCTCATGAGTTCTAAATGTTGTTTTCGGAATGTCTTCAGTATTCATTCTGATTTGATGATATCCTGAACAAAGATCCAACTTGCTGAAGTAAATTGATACATTCAATTCATCCAATAGTTCATCAATGACATGAATGGGAAATTTATCTTTAATAGTGAGTTTTTTGAGCTCCCCATAATCCGGACACATGCACCATGATCCATCCTTCTTGTGCACCAATACTACTGGAGCAGAGAGAGAACTTTGACTAGGTTGAATTATACCAGCCTCTAGCATTTCTGCAACCATACATTCAATTTCACTCTTTTGGGCATATGGATATCTGTAAGGCCTAATGTTTGGAGGAACACTTCTTGGAACCAAATGAATAGCATGATCATGATCACGAATAGGCGAGAGACCTTTGGGAGTCACAAATACCTTGGAATGATTGTCTAAGACTTTTTGGATATCTGGAAAAATAAATGATTTCGATGCATGAACCTCTAGCGAACATAATTGTTCAATTACGCCTAGTTTTTCTTTCTTTAGAAGCTTTGTCATTCCATTAGAAATGATTATCTTTCCTAGTTTCCCTGTGATACCTCTTAATTCAACTTCCTTTCCTTCCAAAGAAAATTTCATGAAAAGTTCTTGAAAATTAAAAGCTATTGTACCCAAGGATTGTAGCCATTAGACTCCCAGTACAACATCAGCACCACCCATTGGAATGGAAAGCATTGGGATATTCAATACATATTCTTCCATGGATAGCTTGATATTATGGCACTTTCCAGACAAATTTATGGTTCTTCCACTTACAACCATCACTTGACACTCTGGTGCTAGATATAGGAACCAATTCAATTCCTTGGCTATCTTACAATGAATAAAATTATGGGTATTTCCTAAATCAATCAACACTATTACCTTTTTCTTCTTGATATTTCCTTTTATCTTAATAGTTTGAGTGGTAATTCCTGCCAATGCATTACAAGATATGGTCGGATTCATTTTTTCTTTCTCTAGGGTTTTTTCATGGTGTATATCCTCTTCTTTTGACGTTTCTTGTTCCTTTTCTTACTCCTCTTCACAATCTATGTAAAATAATTTATTCTCATCACACTTATGACCTTTAGTGTATTTGTTATCACAACTGTAACAAAGTCCTTTTTCTCTTTTTTCTTCCAATTGTTGGGGTGTCAACCTTGGTATGCTCTGGAGCTCCTCGCAATACATGACACGCAATATCTTCAAACAATTCCCTGGTATACTCTGCAGCTCTCGTACCTCAGGGCATCTAAAAACGTTTAGTTCTGTAAGCTTTGTGCGCTGCCCCAACCTTGGTATTCTCTGGACCTTCTTGCATTCCCAAAGATGCAGCATCTGCAAAGGAACCAAATGTTCCACACCTGGCAGCTCTCGTATCTCACGGTATCCATGAACATGTAGTTCTGTGAGCTTTGCGAGCTGCTCCAACACTGGTATGCTCTGGAGCTTCTGGCATTCCAAAATTTTCAACGTCTCCAAAGAAACCAATTGTTCCACACCTGGCAGTTCTAGTATCTCATGGCATCCATGAATATTTAGTTTTGTGAGCTTTTCTAGCTACCCCAACCCTTGTATGCATTGGAGCTTCATGCATCCCCAAACATCCAACATATGCAAAGAAACCAATTGTTCCACACCTGGCAGCTCTCGTATCTCGCAGCATCCACTAACATATAGTCTTGTGAGCTGTGTGAGCTGCCCCAACCCCGGTATGCTCTGGAGCTTCTTACACTCTGTAACATGCAACTTCTCCAAAGAAGTTAAATGTTCAACTGACAGCTTACGTATCTCAGGGCAGCATTGAACATCTAGTTCTTGAAGGCTGGGGCAAACACCCTGATCAAAAAATACCTCCCTTATTTCTATGCCTGACAGGGTTAACTGCTTGAGCCCAAACATGCATTTATTATTGGAGGAGTTCAAATTATTCAATGCACTTTTCCCTTCCAATAATAAGTGTGTTTCTCTTTCTCCTTCAACCTCCTTTCAAAATGGATGTTCCCTCAATGGACAATATGATGCGAATAAACTTCTCAGATTATTCATGATGAAAATTTCTTTTGGTAAGTATTCTAGTCCGCAATTATATATGACAAGTGTGTTTCTCCAATTCTGAATCATATCAGAGCTGTAGCGTGGCTTCTGTTTACCAGTTTCGGGGTCATGTATTGTTTTCTGTTCATGTTGCCTCAGGGCTTCAGCAAAGGCTCCATCTTTGACCATCCAGTGGACCATAGAAGGATCGACCTTGTAGAACACTGGAATAATAAAAGCCCCTGAATTCTTCATGAGAAAAGGTTCATCCAAACACCATTTAGATTGCGCATACGTTGGAGATAAAATTGCAATGTGGACAGAGGCACCACGGATAGCATTTTCTATCTGACAAGGAATATTGTGGCCCTCTTCCAATTCCTTCTTGTCCAAAAACACGCTCAATTCTTGATTACAAAGGCCTCTGTAAAGATGGCTGGCAAAGCCCTTTTTTACATCAAGCCCGCGATGATTGATAAATATTTGGTAATTGGGACAAGAACTAGAGGAAGAAGTTGTTGGGAATTTTTCTGGTAAAATTCCAAAAACAAATTAACTGAACACAGAGACAATGCTCTGTTTATCTCCAGGATCTTAGCACAAGGAAGTTATAACTGATTTCTGAGAACAAAGTATTACATACACCCACAAAAGCTTTGTATTAATTAAAATAAAATGCCTGATACAAAATTCATCATCTTTCTCTCAGAGGGATTCACCAAAAAAAATTCAACAACAAAATTATTACTCTGTCTCCTCCTGAGATTTTACAGTGCTGTGTGTAAAAATCTCTTTTGCATTCTGGATTTGAGACCTCTGTGGTATAATATTTTTGATTTAGTGATCAGAGATTCCACAGTAAGAAGATTTTTCTGCCATATACTGCTGTAAAAACCTTATACATATACTGCTGTAAAAACAATTTTTTACATATGTTGTTGTAATACCAAGAAAATTTTCATTATGCCCTCCCTGCATATTCCAAAACCTCCAGCACACAAGCCATTACATGCTCTATTCTATTTCATTTCATCTTCGCACAGCTGTGCGTATCTCCTCTCACAGTACAAAGTCAACAACCAAAAAATTTTAACAACCAAAAAATTTTAATCACGCTGCTGCGTATATTCAATTACATATTCTCAAAAGAAATACGTATTGTCTTCGTCCTCGCCTTCGCTCGCGCACTGCTGTGCATTCTACTACTTCATTTCATACAATGGTCAACGCATAACAAAAAAAACATTACAAATACAATGCATATGCTTTCAAAAAAAAAAATACGTACGTTTTTACGCCCATACTTCCGTAATAATAAAAAACATTAAAATTAATAAACTTTACCAACAATCTACGAACCCAAATAAATTGCCTTTATGTTTTACTGGCGGTCAACCAAAACTTTACGCAATGTCCAAATGGTGCAGTCCAGTACAGTTTTGGTCTCAATCAACGGTGGACATCTTTCCTTCCCATCCGACAGATATCGCTCGACCAAATCAACCAAACGATACGCTCCGATAAAAAGTTGTTTTGCTGAAAGTACATTTGACACGTGGCAAAATTTTATTGCATCGGGCGCATTTGGAGGAAAACCACTTGCTGAGCAAAAGCGGTCCGATGGAGGTTCAACGGTTTTCTGAATTAAATGTGCACGGTTCAACAGTTGCGCAGTTAAAATTATATTTTCAACACTCCCCTTTAATTTCAACTGTTGGGCGTTCAGTCATACCCAAACACTTCCTCAAAAATTCAAAGTTTTCCTGGTCCAATGGCTTTGTCAAAATGTCTGCAACCTGCTCTTGAGTCCTGCAATGTTGTAAAATGATTTCTCCATTGTTTACCAATTCTCTGATGTAGTGAAACCTTGTGTCAATGTGTTTAGTTCTCTTATGAAACATTGAATTCTTTGATAATGCAATAGTTGAGCTATTGTCACAAAAAAGCATTGTTCCTTTTGCCTGCTCTTGACCTAAGCTCCTTAACATCCTTCTCATCCAAACTGCTTGACATGCTACTGCTGTAGCTGCCACATATTTTGTCTCTGTTGTAGACAACGCTACAATAGGTTGTTTCTTAGAAGCCCGTGAAATAGCTCCTGAACCCATGTGAAAAATATAACCGGATGTGCTTTTCTGATCATCTACACTTCCAGCCCAATCACTATCAGTGTATCCAACTAAATCTGAACATTCTGAAGTAGTATATAAAATCCCGAATCTTTTAGTATGTTTGACATACCTCAAAATTCTTTTTGCTACCTGCCAATGTGCTTCTTTTGGCCTCTCCATGAATCTGGAAATTAAACTAACAGCAAACACTATATCAGGCCTAGTTGCAGTTAAATACATGAGGTTGCCAACTATACTCTTATACAAGCTAGGATCAAAATCCTTGTTGTTGTCCTCTTTACTGAGTTTTAATCCCATCACTGTGGGAGTGATTGCTGCCTTGCACTCTTGCATATTAAATCTGCCCAACACTTTATTTACATATCTTACTTGTGAGATAAAAATTCCATTTTCATTTTGATCTACTTCTATTCCTAAGAAGTATCTCAGCAAACCCATGTCAATGATTTCAAATTCTTCTTTCACGACTAATTTGAAATTTTCAATGAGATAAGCATCATTGCGTGTGAAAATAACATCATCAACATACAACACAACAATTAAAATTTTACCATCCTTTTCTTTGATGTAGACGGTGGGTTCTCCTTCACAATTTTCAAAACCATTTTCTAGTAGATAGGAATCTATCCTGCTGTACCATGCTCTTGGCGCTTGCTTCAGCCCATAAAGAACTTTCTTCAATCTGCACACTTTGTGCTCTTGGTCTTTCTTATCATAACCTAGAGGTTGTTCAACATAAACCTCTTCCATTAACACTCCATTTAGGAATGTTGATTTCACGTCCATTTGGTAAGCTTTCCACTTGTTTTGTGCTGCTATGGATAGCACTGCTCTCACGGTTTCCATTCTAGCAACCGGTGCGAAAGTTTTCTCATAGTCTCTCCCATATTGCTGCTTATACCCTTTGACAACCAGCCTTGCCTTGTGCCTTTCTATTTTGCCTTTAGCATTACTTTTGGTCTTGTAGACCCATTTAACTCCAATGACTTCTTTACCTTTTGGTAGCTCAACCAAATCCCATGTCTTGTTTCTTTCTATGGCATTCATCTCCTCATCCATAGCTTCTATTCATTTCCTATCCTTAATAGCATCTTCGAAATGAATAGGGTCTTCAACATGACAATATAAAGCGAACAAGGAATTCATTCCTTCATCATAAATATCACTTAAATTTCTGAATTTCTTACCTCTTTCATTTGGTGTACAAGTGCTTGAAGATGCAATTGAATTTCCTCCTTGTGGTGTGTTTGGAGAAGCACTTTCATTTCTCCTTAAGGGTGTTCCTTGTTGTCCTTTTGTTGGTGCTACTGTTTGGGGATGTATTTCATCCATCTCTTCATCATCTTCGTCATGAGACAAACAATTTTTAACATTCATTGTTTTCTCTATGCTTCCATCCCAAGCTTCCCCCTAAATGAACTAAACATCTCTGCTCACAAAAAACTTCTTGGTAGATGGGGTATACAACCTGTAAGCTTTGGATTCCTCACTATATCCAATGAAAATACATTTCTCCTCTTTGTTGTCCAACTTCCTCCTTAGCTGATCTGGAATGTGTGCATAAGCCACACATCCAAAAACTTTCATGTGGGCGACTCCTTGCTTTCTCCCACTCCATGCTTCTTCCGGCACTCTGTTCATCACTGCTTTTGTAGGACACCTGTTCAAAATGTTAACTGCACAATTTACTGCTTCAGCCCAATAATCATTTGCCAAATGCTTTTCCTTCAACATGCTCCTCGCCATATCCATGATGGTCCTATTCTTCCTTTCAGCAACACCATTTTGCTGCGGGTTTTACCTAGCTGTAAATTGCTTATGAATTCCATTTTCTCTACAAAACCGTAGGAATTCCTTGGAGATATACTCACTTCCTCTGTCAGTTCTTAGAACTTTGATATGCAGCGCGCTTTGGTTTTCCACAAGTGCTTTGAAATTTCGAAATTTTTCAAACACTTCACTTTTGTTTTTAAGGAAATAGACCCAAGTTTTTCTAGTAAAATCATCAATGAATGTTAGAAAATATTGGCTGCCTACAAGTGATGGAGTTTGCATCGGTCCACATAAATCTGAGTGAACAATCTCTAAGGGTGCCTTTGCCCTTATGCTTTTCCCTGATGGAAAACTTTCTCTGTGTTGTTTCCCCAAGATACAACCTTCACAAAGGCTGTCTGGTTTCTCTATCAATGGTAATCCTCTCATCATCCCTTTTCTACTCAACAAATTAAGACCTCCAAAGTTGAGATGTCCAAATCTCAAGTGCCACAACCAATTTTCATCCTTTGGTACGATTTGGAAAGCCTCTTGTGTAACTGCTGCAATTACTTCTTTGTTTTTCAAATCTGCCTTTATTCTGAGAGGGAACATCCTGTTCCTTGTCATCTTCACTTCAGCAATACATCTTTTGATGGGTGCTCTATCCATGATGGTGCATACATCATTTTCAAAGAAAACGTTGTAACCCTTTTGAACAAGTTGTCCAATACTCAAGAGGTTACACTTCATTCCAGGGACATAATAGACATCTGCTATGGTTTTCTTCTCACCTTTCTTTGTAAATATTTTAACTTCTCCTTTTCCCATAACAGAAATTTTGCTATCAGTTCCTAGTGTGACTTGTGATTTCACACTCTGATTTAAAGCAGAAAACAGGGCTATGTTTCCTGTCATATGGTTGTTGCAACCAGAGTCTAGAAACCATATATCATCACTGTTTGTTTTAGCCATGTTACAAGCTAACAGCACATTATCTTGGATGATATTTTCTCTAGTGATATTTGCACTAGATCTATTACTCATATCATGTTGCTTCTTCCTACATTCATTTGCATAATGCCCATATATTTTACAGTAATAACATTAGACATTGGATTTATCATACCTTTGTCCTTGAGCATGATGATATCCACTTTGTTGGTTGCTGCCTTGGCCTTGGTTCTGATTTGGATTGCTGCCTCTTCCTTGAGTGTTTGCTGGACTGTTTCTTCCACCTCTGTTTTGGCTTCTGCCTCTTCCTCTCTTGTTTCCTTTGCCTTGACCTCTTCCTCTTCCAAAAGACATCTGGGTCTTAAAGGCTTGCTCTAGAGAGGAGTTTTTATTTCTACTCAACCTCTGCTCATGTGTTATCAGTGATGCATGAAGTTCATCAACTGAAAAGTTTGAGAGATCCTTTGTCTCTTCTATGGTGGTGACAATCCCATCAAACTTTGAGGGTAGGATCCTCAATAGTTTCTCCACAATCCTCCTTTCTTCAAGAATTTCTCCATGAGTTCTTATCTGTGTGACCAATCCAATTACATGTGTGAAGAATGAGTCAATATTGTCTGACTCCTTCATGCACAGGTTCTCAAAATCTCTCCTCAGCAACTGTAGTTTTGTTGTCTTCACTTTCTCCATGCCTTGATAGGTTGTTTTGACAGTTTGCCATGCTTTTTTGGATGTCTTGGCTGCTGCTATCCTTGGAAACACACTCTCATGCACTGAATGATACAAAAATACTAGGGCTTTGGAATCCTTCTTCCTATTGCTCTTCAGCGGATCTTTCTCTACCTGAGTTAATCTATTAAACTCATTTTCATCTGCTGGTTCTTCAAACCCATATTCAACAAGTTCCCATAAATCTTGAGAGGCAAATAGGGCTCTCATGGTTAATGCCTAATAGTCATAGTTTTTTCCATTAAACTGTGGGAGCTGAGTATTAAAAATACCCATGCTAGTGCTTGTGCTGGCCATTCCTTGCATTCTCAGCTATGCTTCAAGTATTTGACTGTGTATTTAAAAAAAACTGACTATCTTCAATAGCTACACAAAAAAAACTTTGATAAATACCTGAATCCATTTTTTTGACTGTATCTCCACCCTGTTGGAGAAGCTCTTGCAGCAAAAACTCCTTCCCTCAGCTTCTTTGACACCTTCAAAGAGCTTGGATCTGCTATGATACCACTGTTGGAAAATTTTCTGGTAAAATTCCAAAAACAAATTAACTGAACACAGAGACAATGCTCTGTTTATCTCCAGGATCTTAGCACAGGGAAGTTATAACTGATTTCTGAGAACAGAGTATTACATACACCCACAAAAGATTTGTATTCATTAAAATAAAATGCCTGATACAAAATTCATCCTCTTCTCTCAGAGGGATTCACCAAAGAAAAATTCAACAACAAAAATATTACTCTGTCTCCTCCTGAGATTTTACAGTGCTGTGTGTAAAAATCTCTTTTACATTCACTGTTGTAAAAACCTTTTACATATACTGCTGTAAAAACAATTTTTTATATATGTTGTTGTAATACCAAGAAAAATTTCATTATGCGCTCCCTGCATATTCCAAAACCTCTAGCACACAAGCCATTACATACTTTGTTCTATTTCATTTCATATTCGCTCAAAGTGTGGGTATCTCCTTTCACAATACAAAGTCAACAACCAAAAAAATTTAATCACGCTGTTGCATATATTCAATTACATATTCTCAAAAGAAATACATACTGTCTTCGTCTTCGCCTTCGCCCACGCACTGTTGTCCAGTACAGTTTTGGTCTCAATCAACGGTTGACATCTTTCCTTCCCATCCGACGGATATTGCTCGACCAAATCAACCGAACGATATGCTCCGATAAAAAGTTGTTTTGCTGAAAGTACAATTGACGTGTGGCAAAATTTTATTACATCGGGTGCGTTTGAAGGAAAACCATTTGCTGAGCAAAAGTGGTCCGATAGAAGTTCAGCGGTTTTCTGAATTAAATGCACACAGTTCAAAAGTTGCTCAGTTGAAATTATATTTTCAACAAAAATGGAAGCCATGTAGGAAAAAGAAGCAGCAGCAAAAGCATGGTCACAGTGGAGGGAGCCCATAGTTAGATTTGCCATTAACACAGGATTAGGGAAATTTTAGAATCTATCAACTAATGGGTCTCACCTACTACTAATTTCCCGTTGATTGACGAGTGAGAAGTATCCATCCAATACTATCCACGAAGCTCACTTTCATAGTTGATATTCATTATCTTTTTCTTTTATGACCGACCAATCAACTTAATAATCTCGACCAGTATATTTGATTATAAAGACATTTATTTTAACAGAAGGATTTCAAGTGTAGAAATTGGGAATTTTGATGAGAGTTAAAGTTATTTGATTTTTTTTAGGAGTTTATTAAAATTTTAAATTATTATTTTAAATATATATAGTTTCAAAAGTTTGAATTTTTTTTTTTTTTTGTAGGCTGGGGTGGAATTCTCTGTTTACATGTCATTAAGTAACCCTCAACGGGGGAAGTGTAGCCCAAGATTGAACCCAGACTTCCGGTTGGGTGGACTCATTTCCACGGCCATTGCCGCTTGAGCTACCCATGTGGACACAAAATTTTGAAATTTAATATGTGTGTCTAAATTTATTTAATTTAAATTTATTAAATTTCTCGAAATGTGTTTAAAATAATAAAATTATTTATAATTTATTTAATTTCAAAAAAATGTGTTTAAGGATAACAAAATTTTTGGTTTTCCAAGAATCTCACCTAATAAGAATATAATTAAGAAATTGTTCTTAAAGGTACAAAAACATATTAAAGGAAGATTTGGAAATATAATCATGAAAATCTAAATCACTAAATTTAAAAACTTGTATTTCTCTTAGAATAAATATGATATAAAGATTATTTGGAAAATTAAAAATAAAAAAATTGAGATATATAAAATGTATGACTACACGACACAACTTGGTGTAGCATTTATTGCTTTGAGATAAATTGGTTTACTCAATGTCCAACAATCTCCCCCGAGAATGAGTCAGGTGTGATTTGAACTCAAGACCTTTGGCTCTAATACCATTTGTTGGAATCACAATTATAGTTCCACCAAACCCTGTAGGTGTTACTAAACGATGTGCAGAGTTGATAGATCCACGAGAGGCGGTTAAACACATGTCGTGAAACACACAGGGAGCATTGGTTTATCCAATGGCTAACAGTGTTTAGACTATGAAGATGGATGGATCCACGAGAGCCAGTTAAACACATGTTGTGAAACACACGGGGAGCACTGGTTTATCCAATGCCTAATAGTATTTAGACTATGAAAATGGTCTAAACAAGATTACGAAAAAAAAAAAAAAAATGTCTAACAATATTTAGACTATGAAGGTAATATAAACAAGATTATGGAGGAAAACCAGATAATTGCTAGTCATTAATCAACTGAATAATGTCGTCAATTATATTTGATTATTAAAAACTTTGGATGTTATCAATTTTAAAACCTTTTATATATGACAGAGATTAAAATTTTAACAAAATAGTATATTATAATTATAGTTTATTTTCCCATTTCAATGGATATATAATTAACAATTTTATTTTTATTTATTTATGTAATAATTAAATATAATCCAAAAAATGGGTGACGAGGGTAGAAATTGGAAATTTGGTTGAGAGTTAAAGTTATTTGATAATTATTAAACCATTATTAGTATTATTTTGTATTTAATTTATGTAATAATTAAATATAATCCAAAAATGGGTGATGAAGTAGAATTGGGAATTTGGTTGAGAGTTAAAGTTATTTGATTACTATTTTTTATGATTTTATTAAATTTTAAATTATTATTCTAAATATATAGTTATAAAATCGTATTTTATTTAAATTTTTAAATTATTATTCTAAATATATAGTTTATAAATCGTAAAATTGAATATTTGTTTTATATGTTTTTTTCAAGAATGTTACTTAATAAAAATATAATAATGATTAGGTAAGATAACTTTTTATTAACAAGAATACAATAATGAATTGTTGAGATATTTTTCTATTTTAGAGGTGAAAATAATATTTTAGTGGTTGTATGCAATCAAGAAATGTAAAAATTTTAAATGTTACATATATTTTATATTAAAATATTTTGTTAATTTTTGGTTTGTTATTATTTGTAATAAAATGAGTAGATGGTATAAAGTAATGGAGTTTACGGAGATGGAGGAATTGTGTGGACAGCTAAAAGTGGCTTGAATCTGGGCAAAAAAATTTCAAAAAATCATGAAATAGTAGTTTTTAATCATAATTTTGATGGTGAAAATGGATTGGGCACCATCAAAAACTTTTAAGGCACCAAAAATTGAAGCTTAACCGAAAGATTCCATCCTAATTTTATCAAAATATGGCCAGAATTTCCATACTTTTCAAGCCAAAAAAGCAATCTCTTTATATTACGGCTAAAAGGCTAAAAAAATATTATTTAAGAAATAGTATTATAATTGCAAAAACATAAAATATTGTTTATAATATGTGTATCAAAACCTTAAATATGTTGGGTTCCTCAGAATTTTTGTTACTTGGGATCTTTATTTTCTTAATTTCTTCATCAATGGCTATTTTGCTCACTTCTAATTGTTTAAAATTTATGTTTTAAACTAATTTATGTTTTTAATATATTTTGATTTTTTAATTTTAATTGATTGAGTATATTTTTTATTATGTTTTATTTATTTATTATTGAGCTAATATTTAAATGTTTATATGTATTTATAGACATTACAACATCTCTCTTGTATTGAAATGCTCTACTTACTAAATTGTAAAATGTCGCTCAATTCCCTATTCTAAATTGCAAAACACCTTTGTGCTTCTTATTCTAGAAAGTGCCTATGTCCCTATTCTAAATTGTAAAGCACCTCTCAATACAAGGAAATAAACAATTATACACACAACTAGTTTAACATTTAAACAAATAATGTACATGAGTTGTTATCGTTGAGGGAACGGAAGTTTGGGGGGTTGATCCCTAACCGCCCCATCCCTCTGTTTTGTGCCTTTGTCTGTCTAGTTGTCAAGTCAGCATCTTCTTTATGTGTTGTCATTGTTGTTTTATGTATTGGACTCTTTATTGCGTGCATGGGTGTTTCGTTGCAGCCCTCTACTTTCTTTGGGGTCTTTCTCCTATTACTGAAAATATTCTGATTCGAGTTGGGAAATGCTCGGGGTTCTGCTTTGTAGTGTTGTCGTTCAACTTCTCTCTATCGTTGTTGGTGCCCTCTTCGGTTGGCGCTTGTGTTTGTTTGCATGGATGATGTCGCATGTTTATTTCTTGGGTTTGTTTCCCTATCTAGTATACATTCGATGTCTAGTTTTGCACTGCTTGTTTTGGCTTTCAAGGCAACTTGTGCCCAACTATATTTTTTCCTGGGGTTTTTCCTATGGGTCATTGAACCTTGTTCATAATATGTGGGAGTATTCACAATCCTTTTGTTTCATGGGGGTCTTTTCCTTACCTTTGTTTTTGCAATGTTTTCCTTTCTATGCTCTAAGGTTTGTCATTCTTATGTGGACCCTAGGGTTTTTAAAATGATTGTCTAAAATGTGTAGCATATCTCCTCCAAAAATGTTTCTTGGTGTTGTCTTCAGGCTGGTCTTTTTGGGTTTTGTTTTTTAATAGTATTAGTTCTTTTTTACATTATTCAGCTGTGGAATATGATTTCACAAATATAAAATGTAATTTCATTCTTATTTGATGAATAAAATTACATGGCACTTTCTATTTAAAAAACCAACACACATTTAATATTTCAACACTTTAATGATAAATAAACACAACCTCCAAGAGGGAAAATAAGTTGCTTCTACTGCATATCATAAATATAGAGAAAAAGACTAAAAGGGATGAATAAAGAGAAATCTTATGGAGAATTTTAAAAAATTGAGTTTAAATTGTCTAATCTCCATAATTCCTCTACCCCAAGGGTTTTTCATGGTGTTGAATACATTTATACATTCAAATACATATTTTAAACAACACAAAATATTGAATTTTTCAGGGTGTTGAATCCATTTATACATTCAAAAACATATTTTAAAGGACACAAAATATTGAAATTGTATTGTCAGATTTTAGTGAATTCCCCTCAAAAAGATATTTCGTCTATAAATTAGACTATACCATAAAAGCATTATCTTAATTTTAAATTTAAGTAAAATCTCTATTCATACCATGTAGAAATGTAATATTCAACAATACTATTAACTAATAAATAATAATAAAATAAATACAACATATCAAAAATAATAATTGTTTATATAAACTGTAATAATTAATTAACTTAGTTATTTATCTAGTAAAAATAAAATTTAAATTTAGTAATATGATTAACAATTTATTATTATAAAGCCTATGGCGGAATGGGAATGGGCACATAAGGCACTCTGCGATAGCGTACGTTAAATCCCCTGAGTATTACCTACAAAAAAAAAATATTTATTACAAACAACTTTAAATTAAAATTTTAAGAATTAATGAAAAAAATATTCATCACAGCAATTTTTTTTTTAATATAACCCTTCATTAGTAATTTATTTATATTTATAGTCTTAATTTTTAAGAAAAATTTAAAAAAAAAAAAAATTAATTATAAATCAATAACCACTCGAAAAAAAGACGACAAGAATTCTTCACCCAACCATGTTTCTCAACACCCGCTCTACCAAAGTTTTCCATCACAACTCCAAGTTAATAAAACACTATTCTTCACCCAACCATGTTTCTCAATACCCTCTCTACCAGAGTTTTCCATGACAACTCCAAGTTAATAAAACACTCTCCTCTCACCTTAAATCAACAGGAGATCTACGCCAAAGAAAATGGAGAAAACCAATAAAATGGAACCTTAAATGTTCTTCACGTTCTCCCTAAGATCTTGACTCCATGCACACACTTCAAATATATATAGATATATATAATATATATATAATATAGAATAGAATATATATAGATATATATATTCAGATGAAAGCCTCTACCATGTCATCCCTCATGTATGCATGCCCATTCCCATGTGACTAATTCTCATTATTAGATTAACTAATCTTTCATTGAATTGTGTACCTAATATTAATATTTTCTATTTATAAATAACTTATTTTATAAGATTTTCTAATGCAATATACAAATTCAATTTTAATAAGTTTAACATTTACACAATATGTAGTTATTTTTATATTCATAACATGTGTATAAGAGGGCACTACCATTCTATGTGCTCTTGACTATATTTTTTTTAAACGCATAACTTGTAACATGGATATACATTCATGTATCAAATCATGTCGCTCATAATGGTTTTCTTCTCTCCTTCGTTTTGCACACTTTTCTACAATAACACCATTCACACTCTTGACATTATGACACATAAACCTTCAACTGTGGCATAAGTCCCTTTGTAACTACAATTAGCTAGCATATGATTCATCCATCATCATGTGACTAAAGTAGTTATGAAAAGACCATCTCTAGGGAAATGTAAATATAACTACCTCCATTTCAATGACCTTCGAAACCTATCGAAATATGTGGCCCTAAGGCTCATTTTAAGAGGTGCATTGACTATCATCTATCTGCAAAGGTTGGCCCCATCATCTCATATGGCACTCATCCCTAGGGATCTTAAAAGGTACATTAACCTTGGGAATTTGGAAGATACCTTGACCAACTAGACATTTCATAAAACTAATCCAATTTCACTAACTATCACTACAACAACCCCTTTGGGAAAATTCCCCTCTTATAAACAATTGTAAACATTCATGTATTTTGATTATAAATTAAAAAGGACAAGAATTGGGACATGGATTCTAGAGTTTAAGGAAGGAGATTGCTTGGGATTTGATGGAACCTGGATTGGTTTCGTGACAACCATTGAAGGGCTAGCAGGTGGGCCTTAAATGTGTTAGTTTTATAAATTAATTAAGCATGAAAGAAGGACAACAGATGTCATGTCTGTGTTGGATAATTCCATAAGGAAGAGAGGAAAAAAAATTAAGAAGGATGGGTTGCATTGGAAACATGGACAATTAAAGTCAACCAATGGGAGAGTGGGGTAGGGAGATAACACAACAACATCCTCACCACTACTCGGAAATAAGAACCACCGTGACAGAGAGGAGAAGCCAGAGGCGATAAGAGTGCTTGCCTATGCAATCAAAATTATTGCAACGTGATAGAAAGGACCCGCGAGGAAGGAACTGGAAGGGGTATCGAGAATGACACTGCAAGGGGAGGAGGCATTTGTGGAGAGAGCATTAGCATGTAGTGAGGGGAGAACAATAGAGAGAATGTAAGACAATAGAGAAAGAAGCTCAGGGAAACACGAAAAAAGGAAAGAAATCCTTAGGGAGAGGTTCATAGAAGCATTTGTTGTGCTGTAGAGAAGGAAATAAACCATATGACAAGAGGAAAAAAGCACATAGCTTTGTGTCACTACTAGAAGGCAAGG
Source organism: Pinus taeda (assembly GCA_000404065.3). Lineage (NCBI taxonomy): Eukaryota > Viridiplantae > Streptophyta > Pinopsida > Pinales > Pinaceae > Pinus > Pinus taeda. The sequence continues at coordinate 21,295 of APFE031261040.1, forward strand.
AGTATATCAACCATTCAATTACCATTGGGAGGTAGAATAATATCTTCCAAGTGAGGAATATAGTCATTTGATTCCCTGTAAGACTAGAGGGTGGAGATGGTATTCTTTGGATTCCCTTGACATCTTGGGTGGAGGTTATCTCCTTAGATTCTAGCAAGGAGAATTCCTTAGACTTCCTTTGCTTGTTTTCTATCTTTTATAGTGGATTCTATATTCCCAGGATCGAGTGGAACCACTGTGTTAAGGACTTTTTGAGAGTGGAGGTGTTAAGCCTCTAAAGTCCCTCATTCAATTTAGGGTGGAGGTGGTGAGCCTCTAGATTCCCTCTTCTAGCTTGTACTAGTAGAGCCGCAATTCTTATTGGAGTAAATACAGGGTGGAGGTGGTGGACCTATAGATTCCCTATGAGATATTGAAAAAATGATGTAGTTGGTGGGTGGAGGTGGATAGTTCTGTGGATTCCTTATTCCAGCTAGAAGAAATTGTTTAATCCCTTAAGCATTTATCCTCAAGCTCTAGAAGGGGTGACTAATATGAGAAGGACTTGTTCATAGTGTGTCTAAGATTGGGTAGATATTTGAAGACCCAATCTTAGTTGTTTGGACCAATCTATCAAAGATAAGTGTATGTCTATCACTCTCATGTCGAGGAATGAGATATCCCTAGTAGAATGAACATTGTTGTTTTAAATGCATGGATATGGATGATCCATATTTATGAAGGAATGAAATGACATACATATATGAACAAAAACACAAATATACAGCAAAAAAAAACTTCAAATCATTAGTAACAAAGTACTGAAAATTGTTTACATGCTCAATGGAAATAAACTAGCTTAGGCAATGGTAGCTTATCTCTGAGAATAATTCCTTCTGAACTATGTTACAATGAGGTTCAAAGACTTAATTTATTATTGAGGATCAATGGAAAACCCTAAACAACCAAAAACCTAACCCTAGGAGATGAAGCACCAAAAGTTAGTGGGCCTCATTGGGGTAAATTGGTGCATCAACTTCTGAGGGCCGTAACTTTGGTATACAATTTCCGTTTGATGTATATGATACCTCATTAGAAATAAATATCCAAGGAATACAACTTTTGACTAAAACACCCTTGCTATAGGTTAATAAATTTGACTATTTTCCAAAAAACAACTTCAGAATTCAGGACCCAGAAAGCTGCCAAAAATAGTAAATTATGCTACAATAAGGGAAACTGAAAGAAACAATCAAGTAGACTAGATGGGTGGTTGCCAATATCCACTTGGATTAGTCCCCCCCCCCCCCCAGGAAGCAATGGTCCCCATTGCATTGAGTGTCTTCATGAGATGGGGAAACTTTTGCTGAACTTGATCCTTGATGAGCCACTTGCATTGGTGCAGGAGTTGGTCAACTTTGACAACCCAATACAGTTGGATTTTTAGTCGATGAGTGTTCTTGACCTACGTGTCCATGATCCAATATTTTGTGTCCTATTTTGTACAATTTGGGTTTATCTTTGTTCGTGTGAGTTGTTTTGCAATGTCTAATGTGTCTAATAATGGTGGAAAGTATGGTCGAAGGTAGTCCATATTGAACATTAGGTGTAGGCCAAGGAGGGGGAATGTTGAGCTCAAAATAATTGTCTCCCACAACTGTGGTGATGGTGTAAGGTGCATATTAGAGTGGCTTGAGATTCTAATGGGCTCCGGTAAGGGGTTCTTTCTGCAAATGCAACCAAACTTTGCCACCCACCTGAAACTTGTGTGGTACCTAATGTTGATCATGTCACTATTTGTACTTGGCATTAGACTTATCCAAGATGTCATGAACTTGCTGGAGGATGTGTTGGATGAGTTCAATAAACATGGTTTCTTTATCAGCCTCGAACTATACATGTGTGGATTTTTCTATGTAGTCACATGAGGCATGCAGACATCAATAAAACACAATGGTTGAAATCCCAGACCCACTTGAAAGGGACTATGACCAATTGAGACATGGAGAGCTTTGTTATAGTTGTGTTACATATAGGGAAAACTCTCTTCCTAGGTTCGTGGTGGCTTGGATTTGTATATGAAAATTGTGTGTATTATCATCTTGTTGATGACCTGTGTTTGGACATTAGTCTGGGGATGGAATGTAGTCTTCTTGGTGAGCTTGGTGTCCAATAGTGTCCAGAGGCTCAACCAAAATGTGCTCAGGAACCTGTTATCCCGATCTAATCTAATGGTCTGCGGGATCCCAAAATGTACCCACACGCATTCAAAGAAGAGCTTGGCAGTGTCCTTTGTTTTGATACTCTTATTGCATTTCGCAAATATAGTCATCTTAGAAAAATTTTCCGAGACCACAAATACACAATCATTACCATGCTTGGTAGAAGGGAGGCTAAACAGAGTCCATAGAGATGGATTCCCAGGGTAGTTTGGGAGTAGGTAAAGGAGTGTATATGCCTTACTTCTTGATGGTTGGCTTGGCGATGGCACAAACAGTGCAAGATTTGATATAATTTCCACCCTGTTAGAGTTTTGGCCAATAAAAGTACTTCTATAGTACGATCAAAATTTTCTCCACACTAAAGTGTCCTGTGACTCAAATGAAGTGTGCCTCCCAAATCATCTTGGCACTCTTGCTTGAAGGAACATGAAGGTGGCCCAGGTAGCATAATAATGCATCTTGGAGGTGGAAATTGGGAACTTGTTTTCCAACCACTAGCACCTGGTATGAAGTGCAAATAGTTGAATATGGAAACTCCACTCTTTTACGTTTCGGAAGTTATGACAATTCTCCAATATTTTGATATGCAAATCAAAGCTCCTAGCAGTTTCCAATGCTTTGATCTTCAGACCTGCAAAGTATTGTTCATGCACCTTTTGATCCGAACTTAAACAAGAACGCGAAAAACTACAGATATAACCATAAATACAGAGATGCAACAAAAATAACACTTCATTTCATTAATATCAAATATTGAAATATGCTTAAAAACAGAATGGAAATAAGACTAGCTTGGGTGATGGTAGCTTATCTTTGAGAAGAGATGTGGCAACTACATGCCTCTGAACTGTGTTAAAATGAGGCTTGAAGGCCTATTTATTATTGAGAAATAATGGAAAACCATAAACATCGAAAAACCTAATCTTAGGTGACGAAGCGCCAAAACTATGGGTCGCGTTTAGCTAAATTGGTACATCAACTTATCGGGGTCATAACTTTGGCATACAATTTCCATTTGACACCCAAAATACCTTGTTTAAAGATCTATATGAGGAATACAAATTTTGAGTGGAAAACATTGATTGAAGGCCCATGTTTACCCCAATTTTCCCAAAAAAACATCGTTTAGGGCATCAAAACAACTCCGGAAGTTTAGGACCCGAAAAAATGCCAAAAATAATAAATTGTGCTACAATTAATGAAACTAAAAAACTGAAAGAGACAGTGGTGGTGTTCCAAGTGGAATAGGAGGGTGGCCACCAACGTCCACTTGGATCACCTTCTCTAGGCATTCCGCAACTCTAATACCATGTAAAATTATTAGAGCACAGGTAAGGACCTATTTGGATAATAATTACATAAACTTGCGAGAATTGAAAAGAAAATTGGAAGAGGGAATGAATTTGACATCTTAATATTGATAACAGAACCAATATATAAAGAAACTAATTTAAACTTAACTGCATGCACGCACTAAGAGTAACTAAAGCTAACTAAAATTAAGTGTGTTTTATGCTATGCTAATGTGCATGTAAACCACATGCAAGCACTAAAACTAACTAAAGCTAAGTAATGTCAATGTACACCAACAGGTACCATAAATGCATATGTTGAAACAAGAAAAATGTTGTTCATTATACATGAGAGGGATACATAGTAAAAAATAATTATCTGAAAAATAGGTGTAATACTAATCTCGAATCCAATTAGTGGTGGAGTTGAATTTAAAGTGAATAATTAAAAATTACAAAGTTACAACTATGCTAGATCTCAAGAATAGACACCCTTACCAAATATAACCCCGTAATTGCACTGAGAGGCACATTCTACAGCCCAACATGACCTCTATGTGTAAGTATGTTCGTGCTCAAAGTTGAATTTTAACTAATGTCGACCAACATAAAAAAATAACTAAATAAATAAATAAATCTAAATAATGTTTATGTTCGCCTCTCCAATAAATAATAATAATGAAAATAGAAAAAAATAATGTTGGCCCGAAACAAATATGAAAATAACCATATTAAAAAAAAAAAACAAAAAAACAAACTACAATACAATTATCTCATACATTTAGATAAAATAAAAAAATAAAAAAATACAATACAATTATCTCATGGATATATTGTAAAACGATTAATTCAATACAAAGAATCCAAAGTCTTGCCTTAAAATCTTTTAATATTTCTTTTAATTAATTATTTGTAAAATGATTTTTTAAAAGGAAAACAGTATCCTATGGATATATTAAAATCTCTATACACATAATATTTCCATGTCAAAGATGTCATATTAGAAAATATTCATTTGATGTAGTTTTATTATAAATTTTGTCATCATGCCATGTAGAAAAGATCATTAAATATAATATTAATATTGAAAGATTAATATTATTATTAAGTCTAATATTAATATTAATATATTATAATTGAATAATATTCAAAATAACTTTTAATTAATACAATATTAAATTTAATATAATTTTTTATATTATATGATATATATTAACTTTAGATATATATGGGAGGGAAGAACAAAGACATGGAGTGATAAAGGTGGAGAGATAGAGGGAGTGAGAGAAAGGAGGTGAGAAGGAGGGATAGAGAGATGGAGTTGGAGTAGAGAAAGGGAGGGTAGAAGAAAGACATAGAGAGGGAGGGAGTGAAAAGGAAGAGATATAGAGGGTATGTCTATGCTTGGCAGTGAGATAGAGAGACAAAGAAGGAGAGATGGAGAGAAGGAGGGGAGAGAAGGAGAGAGGGAGGGATATAGTGACAGATTTGAAGGGTAGAGAGAGGGAGGGGGAGGGAGCGGAAGGAAGAGAGTGAGGACATGAGAGAGAGAGAATGAGAGAGGAAGGAAGAGAGAGAGGAAGGTAAGAAGAAAGACACATAGAGAGAAAGATGGAGAGAGTAAGAGGGAGTGATAACAGAGATGGAGAGAGAGGGAGAGAGGAGAGCATAAGGGAAGAGAAATCAAAGGGGGGAGAGAGGGAGAGAAGGGGAAGAGAGATAGTAAGGGAGAACAAGAGGGAAGGAGAGATAGATAGATATGGAGAAAGAATGTGTATGTTTTGAGGGTGATATAGAAATACAAAAGAGAGATAGAGGGAGATAGAGATATAGATGCAAGGTGAAGAGAGGGAAGAAGAGAGAGATAGAGAGAGGGGGAGATAAATAAATATGGAGAGAGAGATAGAATGTGTGCTTGTGGTGGCTGAGATAGAGAGACAAATAAGGAGAGATGGAGGGAGATATAGATATAGATGGAGGGGGGAGAGAAGGAAGAATATTTCTTGCACTAGATGCATTGATTTCAATGTAGATGGTGATTTGTAATCCTATTCGATTTCTTGCAATGGAGGAGATAAACTAAATTAGAGGGGAGAGGATGAATGAAGAGAGAGAACGAGAGGATTAAGAGAGGGAGAGAAGGCTAAGAGAGAGAGACGAAGACACAAAGATGGAGGGCGAGAGAGAAGGAGATAGGGAGGGAGAAAGCAACAGGGTTGGAGGGAAAAGAGAGAGAGAGAGAGAGATTGATGGCGGGAGAGAAAGGGATAGAGAGGAGGGATAAGAGAGAGGGAGTGAAAAGGGAGAGATAGAGAGAGAGTGTGTATGTTTTGGGGTGATATAGAGAGACAAAGAAGGAGATATGGAGGGAGATATAGATCTAGATGGAAGGGGGAGAGAGGAAAGAAGATTTCTTACACTAGATGCATTATTTTAACATACATGGTGATTTCTAATACTATTTGATTGCTTGCACTAGATGCATTTTTTTTCTATATAATACTACCTAAGCACCCACGAGGGATTTGAACCGGTGACCTATCGCAAGGAGTGCCTTAACAGCGCACCCTTTCACCGTCAATCCAAAGTCCCGTGGGCCTTGCACTAGATGCATTGATTTCATTATAGATGTTGATTTTTATGATATTTGATTGCTTACACTAGATGCATTGATTTCAGTATATATGTTGATTTCTAATCCTATTTTATTGCTTGCACTATAGATGCATTGGTTTCAGTGTAGATGTTTTCTAATTCTATTTGATTGTTTGCACTAGATGCATTGATTTTAGTGTAGATGGTTATTTATAATCCTATTTGATTTCTTGCACTAGATACATTGATTTCATTGTAGATGGTGATTTAGAATCCTGTATGATTGTTTGCACTAGATGCATTGATTTCAATGTAGATGTTGATTTCTAATGATATTTTATTGCTTGCACTAAATGCATTGGTTCCAGTGTAAATGTGATTTCGAACCGTATTTGATTGCTTGCACTAGATGCATTGATTTTAATATAGATGTTTTCTAATTCTATTTTATTGTTTGCACTAGATGCATTGATTTCAATGTAGATGTTGATTTCTAATTATATTTGATTTCTTGCACTATATGTATTGATTTTAGTGTAGATATTGATTTTTTATTATATTTGATTGCTTGCACTAGATGCATTGATTTCCATGTAGATGTTGATTTCTAATCCTATTTGATTTCTTGCATTAGATACATTGATTTCAGTGTAGATGTTTTCTTCTAATCATATTTGATTGCTTGCATTAGATGCATTGATTTCATTGTAGATGTTGATTTATGATTTGATGTAACTAGATGTATGATGGTGGATTAATTTTAAAGTGATTGGATTAACAATGTGATCGATTTTAGTGTTAGCACAAAAAATTTATTGAAGATGTGCATTGATTTTGGTGTCATAGTAATTCTACCTTTTAATATTAGAGAGCAAGAGAGAAAAGATAAGATGTTTATTACAATAGCTCGAGTTAGAGATTTGAACGGTTTACGATTTACGATTTCAAGTGCACTTTTCATATAATCGATATGAAAATATGGCAAAACCTAACAACGGTGACAATAAGAATATTAGAAGGAAATAGTTGAGATTGATCACAATGAAAACTATTTGTAATTGACTACATTCTTATTATTCACATTTTGTCATTCAACACTATTACATTGTCACTTTGCATTCAAATTTTGTATTTCATCATTTTTCATAATTAAAGTTATAACAATATCTACCATCTCAACAGATTTAAGTAACTCAACAAATTTAAAATGAAAATTACACTTCAAGATATATTTAGTAATACCTGGAGAGACACTATTAAGAATTAATTAGTTGTCAAAAACTGTGATACCTAAAATTAAATGAAATAGATGTGCAATATCAATCCTCCTGCAAGTTATTGACACGATTATCTTCCTTCTTCATCACCAACTAATTACTAATAGACAATTACATACACACATAGAAATATAACACAAAAAATGTAGCATTCACAAACATTACCATCCAAATCCAAACACATAAACACGCAAACCACTCAAAACATCCAAACACAGATGTACAAACCATTCAAGGCAAGCAACATAGACTAAATTAAAAAACAAAATTATATGGTCATGTGAGGCAAAGAAAACATAATATAAATTTCGAAGTATGAAATTTATCTCAAACAATACATAATAATGATAATCTAAACATATGACATTGTTGCTCTCATCTAAACTAGCCTAGATCCATCTAACTCCAAATCTATCATGCGTCGAGAGAGATCAAATCACTTGAGGTATAAACCTTTTCTCAAATTCTACACTAAAAAAAAAAAATTCACCTCGAGAAATTTGATCCTCTTGATACATGATAAATCCAAAATTAAATAGATCTCGACTAATCATAATCATTAATCAACCATTATTAAAGATATATGCAAGTCATTTCAACACTAATTTCATTTGAAAATTAACTTAATAGAAGGAAGAAAAAAAAATCGTCTTGCTCTCAATCAATATTACAATGTGCTCACAATATTTGATATAAGTTTTAACTCCTTGCAAACTCAAATGTGACTATTCCTCGAGGTAATGCTACTTACCTCATCAAAAATATTTACATTATTTTGTTGTAACTTTTATATTATTGTTATTTCTCCTCGTCAAAAATATTTATATTTATATTATTTTGTTATAAATTTTATATTATTATTATTTCTCCATGTAATAATATTAAAAACATTTTAAATAATGTAAGATTATCTTGTAAATGGACAAACAAGAGGGATAAACTCGCACAATGGATAGATGCCATACCGTTCTTCAAAAACCAACTGCAATTGAAGCAACAGTCATAAATCCTGGTTAAAAGAAAATGCACAAGCATCATTAATAATGCAAGAGATGCATCACAGTGCGTTATTAGTCCGTGCCTCTAGCATAGCAGGGACTATAGCATTCGATCGAGCGTTGACCAGGTATTAGTTCTTCAGTTGACAATAAATTTTCAGTGTTTGAGCAATTTTAACCAAAGTTTATCCCTGGCGATATTGGTGTAAGAAACTTATAACCAAACTTGTGAATTCAAGGTCTTATTACAGGCTTCATGTGCCCCGATGTTATTTCAACCGGGACAAGTAATTTTATCATAAGTTTTTTAAAACAAATGTTTTGCGCAAGCGAGCTACCATCTGCTATTTCTTCTGGGCACCTGTCACCTCTTCTACGCTCCTGCCTCCTCTCATTGATAACTCCCTGGCAGCACATGTCGTTGAATGGCCGCTGCATGTAGTCTCATCTATTGCAGAAAATTGAACAATGCGACAGTATTGCTCACGCCACAGTCTTTCGACAGTGGAGTTCCCACCCAGGTATAGTGTAGTGTATTTTAGGCACCGCCTTGATACCTTACCTACAGGTTAGAACAAGAAGGATTTATTGAGAATGATGAGAAGTAGAGAAATGGCAGACGCCAGGTAAGGTTTCAGGGCAGTTCGCTTGAATAAAGCAAGCCAGGGCTATAATGATGGAAAGGCAGCATGACAAAACACATGATTCTTCTATAGATTTTATCGTTGATGAACCAGTTGGTGAAGATCCAGAGCGTGAGTGAAGGAGGTCTTGTCCATTCTCTTTGGCCAATAAGGAGGGACGGGCGAGGGAAAGCATTTCACCAACTTCGCATACTCAAGTGGCAATTGGATTCAGGGCAGAATGTTTCCACATTTCATATAGAAAGAATTGCAGCGACGGTCTTGAAATGGAATGGGCCTTGGAGGCTCACCTTTTTAGTCGAAGGCGTGAGATAAATGGCCACTAGGGATGAGATTTCACCTTTTCCCAGACCATGTCTCCTCACGAAATTTCAAGGTCTTTCTCTCCTTCAGAGCAATAATTTTCTTCAGAATCCTGCCCTCTTTGACTGCAGAAGCCTAACTTTCATGGACTTGTTAGTGAATAATCTTCAGGTTCTGATACCAGTCAGTCTGGCTTCTCTGGATCACATAATGGAATTAGGAATATCTAGAAATTCCTTGATGGGTAATCTCGACGGGAGATTTCTGGCCAAATTTGGTGTTGCTTCAGCTGCAAAACAACTTAATCTCAGAGAGCATACCTCCGGAAGTGGGGATGTTGAAGAGACTCGAACTCCTATTCCTCTTTCAAAATTCCTTTGAGGGGCACATTCTGGCAGAGATAGGGAACTGTTCCAACTTACAGAAGCTTGAAATTTCACAAAATTCTTTAACCAAACAGATTCCTGCCGAGCTCAGAAAGTTAACATCTCTCGTCATACTGAATCTCTTTGAAAATGGCTTGACGAGAAGAATTCCAGAGGAACTCAAAGAATTGAAGGCACTGACAATGCTAGACATTTTCGGCAATAATATGATGGGATCCATACCGGAGGGCATATTCCAGATTCCTAATTTGAGCCTTCTTTATCTACATAACAACAATTTATCTGGAACAATCTCTGGCAATTTTGGAAAATACAGTAATTTGACAAAGGTAAGCGTATCCAACAACAGTCTCACTGGAAACCTTCCTCCACATATGGTAAAGACTAATTTCATATTGTGTTTGGTGGCAAGAAGTTGAGAGGCGGTGGTAGCCAGCTACTTGAGAGGTGGCAGACGATGGTAGCCAGCTACCTGAGAGGTGAGAGGTGGCAGCTATATAGTAAACTTTGCATAAAATGCCAATAGTTATAGTAAACTTTGCATAAAATGCCAATAGTTAGTTGTCAACACAATTTTCCACACTTTAGATAAAATATAACTTGTCACCACATTTCTACATTGGTATAAGCAAAGCTTGCAATAAGAGGTCCTTTCTTGCCCGCTTTGGGGAAAACAAGAACTGCACTTGTCTTCCACAATCGAAGTGCACTGAGCTCGGTGTCTCTTTGCATCTCTGTTCTTCTTCCCTCCACACTTCTACATGCAGACTGTTCTTCACCACCCAAGCTCTGGCTCTCAAGCATTTTGACCCCTCCAGAAAACCTAGATTTATTCTCTGCATCAACCTCATTTGCGGACTAGTGGTGTTTGAGGACAACAAAATATTTGTGGATAGGGAGGATCCATTTCATAAGAGGAGATCTATGTGTTTGCAGACAACAAAAGCTTGGCGGATATGTAGATCCATTTCATAAGCAGGATCCAAGCCAGATGAAGAGTCTCATCTTGGAGCTGAAGTCCAAAGATCTAGAAGGGGCAACCACTTGGCTGATGTTGGAACTGAAGGCTGAAGATCTAGAAGGCGCTACTGCATGCAAGAGCCACTTGGTTCCACATGGTTTTCTTGGGTTTAATTTAGCTCGGCTAGCTTTCTTGGCTTTCCTGTAACCTGCTTTACTGAAATCAGAAAGCGCGACTACAGGTATTAAGGTCCTTCCCCTTTTGGGAAAGCAGATGGGCTAAAGCACCCTGATTTCACGCCGTATGAAGCTTTGGGGAAAACAAGAACTGCACTTTTCTTCCACAATCGAAGTGCACTGAGCTCGACATCTCTCCGCATCTTTATTCTTCTTCCCTCCACACTTTTGCATGCAGACTCTTCTTCACCACCCAAGCTCTAGCTCTCAAGAATTTTGACCCCTCTATAAACCCTAGATTTATTCTTTGCATCAACCTCGTTTGCGGACTCGTGGTGTTTGCAGAAAATAAAATCTTTGCAAATAGGGAGGATCCATTTCATAAGAGGAGATCTATGTGTTTACAGACAACAAAAGCTTGGCGGATATGCAGATCCATTTCATAAGCAGGATTCGAGCCAAATGAAGAGTCTCATCTTGGAGCTGAAGTCCGAAGATCTAGAAGGGGCAACCATTTGGCTAATGTTGGAGCTTAAGGCCGAAGATCTAGAAGGCGTTGTTTCATGCAAGAGCCACTTGGTTCCACATGGTTTTTTTTGGGTTTAATTTAACTTTATTTATTACTTTATTAATTTTATCTTTTATTTTTAATCAAAGTTTTTATTTTTAATTTAAAAAATATATATATAGTTAACCATTTCACCATGATTTTTCAGTGAACACGATTTTGACTTGTCACCGGATTTTAACAACAACCACAACGATTCATGTCCTATGTTGTGAGCACTGAATTTTCAGTATCATTTTCTGAATGTTCCTTCATTTTCTTGGCAGAGGCCGGTTATTGATGTTGAGGAAGTAACAAAAGGGAGTCGATCCCATACCTTCTATATTTCTTTACCAAAAATCCGTAAGATTTTATGGAGGTGTTTAATTAGATGAAGGAAAGTAGAAACTCTATTGTTCGCTTTCACTTTGTTTTCCATCTCAAATCACCCTATCCAACTTTCGGTTGTGGCCGCTGGGTTTTACTGATATAAATTCCATTATTGATGGTTGGGTTTCTTCCATCAATTCCTTCATTCATGTATTGTACATTCTATTGTAGAGTCTTTTCAGAGATTTTGATTACAGAATGGCGCTTGTTTCATTGCCCTCGGGTTTCAAGTTCCATCCCAGTGATGAGGAGCCTGTGAGTTATTATTTGAAGAGAAAATTTCATGGACGTAAGATAGAATTGTACATTATCCCGAAGTTGATTTGTATAAGTTTGAACCTAGCAAATTAGAATTCCAAGACATAGCTATTTCAATTTCATATTTGGGTCCCTTAATATTTTGCATAGTTAGCTCCTATATATTGCCCTGAGATTAATGCACCCTTATTTCTTCCTCATGGAAATTGTGTGCATTGCGCGCACTATGCTTTGGCTCAGCTAGTGTCTTAAACTTATTCTTTTGTGTTTATGGAATTCTTGTTGAGGTCTCAGTTTGCATGTATATGATAGACTTTCTTGAAATTAGCTTCAACATAGCCATATCTGGAAGCCCACAAACGTTTTAAGTTCATTTGTGAAAGTAGTTTGGGTGCAAGCTCTCTGAGGTGTCGAAGCACTGATTTTGATGTCGCGGTGGCTGTAGACTCGAGAATTATGCCATGATTTGAAGATGCTAAAGTTTTCTTCTTTCAATGCATTTCAGTTTGATTCTTGTGAGGATGTAGAAACTTTAGCCATGCATGTCTAAGTATGAACTAATTTAGACTTTGGATGCCTCATTAAAGCAGAGTCATTTGGCCCACTATCAGTGAGAGTCAGTTTTAACATACTATAAATGTAGCTTCCAAAGCTTTATTTCTTGGATCAGAAATAGTCATCTGATGAAAATTATAGAGTCCAATTTGGGTATAAAAGCCTTAGATATCCATTAACCATCTTATTATTGATGTTTGCTGTCTGATTTTAGCATGCAAATCAACCATTAGCTGGATTAGTGCGGGATAGAAGCACTTGAAAATATCAGGTACGAAATGTAGGTTGAGGTTGGGATGCCTGCAAATTGTTTAATTGAAAAACGCATGATATTAATAGAAAATTTGATATAATGTCAGATGTCCCATTTCCCTTGCCAATTACATGTGAACCTGGAATTAGAATATGCATGATGTTTATGACAACTTTTACAAATATCATGTATGGAAATTTAGTCTAGTTTGAGGCGTGGACAGTGGTTTTAGATGTAACAAGAGTTATACTTCAAAATCTAACTCATTTTTCATGCCTGTTGTAGATAAGTCTTTCCTGCCTAACAGAGATTTAGAATGCTACTTTTTTCAGTCCACGTGATAAGAAGTATCCCAATGGAACACGCACAAATAGGGCCACTGAAGCTAGCTACTGGAAAGCTACTGGAAAAGGACAAGAAAATCAGCTCGAAGTCATCTATGATTGGAACAAAGAAGACCCTAGTCTTCTATGGTGGGCGTGCACCGCAGGGAAGAAGAACAGATTGGGTGATGCATGAATATCGTCTAGATGAGACACAATGTGAAGCGGCAGCTGGTGTTCAGGTATCCTGATTGAGTTGGATTAAGTTTTCTTTGCCCATTTATAAAACTAGAGAATGGGGTTAAATAAACTTTAAAGCATAAATCATAGTCTTTCTATTATTTGTATACTCTTTGAATCAGAATTTTCAATAGCCTTTCCTGCTGGATTTTAAAAATATTAAGAATAATTCTATTTACTTGTAGAAACAGAGTGTTTGAGAAGAGTATGGAATATTTTTCATAGTTTAAGCTGGAGGTTGGAATCACTCCTTGCTCACACTTAGGCACAATGATTTTGACTGAGATTCCAAGCAACTGTTATTACCAAGATTTTTTTTTTGGGTCTTTTATTCTTCAACAATTATCATAGCCTTGATTTGTCACTTATTTGTTTAATATTATTTTCTCTTGTCAATGTGCCAAGCTAAGAGATGTATCTGTGCATTATGTGGTTTTCAGTGACCAACAATGTTTATAGGCTTTGTTCTCAAGTTTTCATCCTTCTGCCTAAGCTATATCTTGCAATTAATTTCTGCTATCATATCCCCAGTATTCTTCTGAATTAGTTATATCAAATAATTAACGATATCCTTATGCCATTTATCAAGGCACTCAACTGCGAAAATTTCATTTTGTTGTCTGCTTCAATTATTGTTAGAGTAATTCCTTGGTGCAACCCTTAATGATGATTTTCTTTACTTTTACAGGATGCTTTGTTTTATGCTGTGTTTTCAAGAAAAATGAATAGAGCCAAGGATTGGAAGCTTGAATGAACCACCAATACAGAAGAATGCTTTTCCTTCAATAATGAATAGTTCCTTTTTTGATAAGATGACCAAACCTGATGTTGTTGGAGATCTGTCAGACAAAAGCTACCGATAAGTGAACTAGGAAAAGGCCGGCATCCAGGCAGATACTACATTGCGATTAGAAACTTCATTTGAGAGACTGCATGATATAACTGATAATAGTGCTACTCTTAATCAGTGGTTGGAGTTTCTACTGGATGACTCCAGCCCAATTTACATTTTGGCATCCCCTACCAATGCCAAAAATGATTTAAAGGTGTGTACTACTGTAGACTCTTGTGTTGATTACCTGGCATTAGTAAAGCTTTCCTACTTATTGTAATCTACAAATTTGATCTATAAAGTAAGGTTTACTATCTACTAATGTCAATATATAATTGTTGTCCAGGTCAGTTCTATGATTCGGGGTGCAAGATTGGAGCAGGATTCTCTTTGGACAATGTTTAAAATAGATAATTTTTCACAAGGGATCGCTGATTTAAGCTTCAACCAGTTCACATCTCAGATTGAACGTATGTTGAGTCATACAACTGATGCCTGCTTTGAAGAGGAAGATGTTTTAGACAAAATACTAAAGGTTGCACAGGCAGGTCAGAATGAGGATACTCATAATGAACATCCTTTCCTTATGGCCAAGTTATCTGGTAATTTGGTTGGAGATTTTCTCCAATTTGATAATATGTACAATTTATGGGGAAACTAAATAATCATGGAGTTATTATAAAATCAAAGATAGTGAAGGAGTTGGATAGATTAACTTGTACAGACAGTCGTGGATTTCAGGAATGTTCTCGGGATTTACCATGGAATGGATGTGAGTAGGTTTTGCACATATACATATTTAAACAGAGCTCAAAGACACTGGATCAACGAATTTGCAAAGGAAAATGAGTACTTTTATTGGTGGCAGGTTAAATTTTCATGGGTCATATATGCTTGTTGATTGTTGTTATTGTAAGATAGTAGTATGCTAATCAGAAATTTTTAAATGTGTTATAGAGTTTGGAACTAAAATTCTAGAACTGATTAACAGTGGATTTTTCAATTTTTCTTTATTGTATGCAGGGTAGCTAGTCCAGTATCTCAAAGCTTCATTTATGAACATATGTTTTGGTGTATTAAATTGCCACCATAGTTATTCTTTTGATTTTGGCAGTTTATTGTGGATTGACAACAGCTAGCCCTAAAGTAACATGTACCATATCCATTTGTATGAAAAAGAGACCTAGTAAGTCTCTTTTATCATTTTCCCCAAAAGTTTACAAGATGATTTTTTCCCAAAAGTTTACAAGATGATTTTTTCCAGTAAGTCTTCCTTGCCATGGATGTTATGGTCTGAGGCGAGCATGATTGGCGGGCTCGATAATCTTCAATTCCCCGGGATTGATTGAAGCCAATCTGCCAATCTAACTATGCAGAGGTAGGGTAGTTGAAGCTCTAGCCTCAAGTTATGAAAATAGAATCTAAGAATGGCTACCCAGGTCTAGCATGGGATTCTAGAAGGGCATGTGGGCTGCATGCCAGCTTTACATGTCCATCTCATAACTCAAGCTGTCATTGTGTTGTCTAGCACTTCCATAATTATAACAAATGGCTCTTTATTATGTGTTTAGTGTTTGATCGTGCTTTTTTTTTTTAAGGTTACAACTCCAACACATTCATGGTGAAAGCGTTAATTATAACGAATGGCTCTTTATTCCGTGTTTAGTGTTTGATTGTGCTGTTGTTTTTTTTAAGGTTACAACTCCAACGCATTTATGGTGAACATGTTTTTTCTTTTTAAGGTTACAACTCTAACGCATTCATGATGAACGTGTATGGTAATTTTAGTGGTGAAAGGTTTATGTGGAATGAATCATTCCTGGTGAACGCATTTGGTAATTTTCCGAATGTCAGTGGATATTAAATTATTAAAATATCATTTTCTTCAAGTTTGAAAATGGCCAATATAGATCTTATCAAATGCTCTGAATCTTCAATGTCTATATGATTATTTTACTTGATTTTTCTGGAAATTAAAAATATTTGTGCTATTGTTTACGTTCACCTAGTGTGAGATTGGACTTGTTAAAGCGGTTAACATATAACCAACTACTCAGCAAGCTCGCTCCCATGGACAATTGTGTAAATAGTTTTAATCCATCAACAATCAGTCTCATACAAGGATACTGCTCTTATAAAGTAATCTCTTATAAGCAGGGATTGTCGCTACGCAGTTTCCCTTGTTAATATATTACAATTGATTTTAATAATAAAAACTGGTTAAAACTTTGGACAAATTGTCACTCACCCCAAGTAATTGTGATTTTGATGAGCGAAAATAGTGACCAATACCATTAGGTAAACTAAGAATAAACCATGTGGCTGATCTAGGATGGAAACCTTGAAAACATGTGTTAATTTAGAGGGAAAAAATAAAAAGAAACATACACCATACATTCAACTAAAGTGATATAAGAACACTTGTTCATCTATTCCAGTTTCATAATTTTCGAGAATACCCCGTGACACTCGACGTCCCTTTTCCGTGACAGTCTCAATAATTATATTTAATACTATATAATAAATATCATTACATTTATATTTATACTTCGCAATAAACATCATTACATTTATATCAATTCCCATATAGTGAACGATAAACATTATTACATTTTTTTAACAATCTCTCCTTGCATATTAATATTATTCGTGTTTTAACAAATTCTCCTTTGCATATACTAACTAATCCTCACTGGATTTTTTTTTAATAAATAATAAATCACTTCTTTTTCAGAGGTAATATTAAAATTTATTTCATTTAAAAATATAAAAATGATAAATTGAAAAAAAAATGATTAAATTTGAAAATAAAATTGGGAATATATATATATATATATATTTAGAATAGCTTTAGACTTATAAATTATGAACGATCAGCCCCACAGGGTAGGCGAGTTGGTAATCACAATGCGATGAAGTTCGTTAGAAAGGCGGACTCTATACTGAAGGTCACGAGTTCAAATCCCCCAAACGAGCCCAGAGCTGTGGAGAGGGCCGGGTGTAGTTCCCAACGGTTATAGTGGTAGCGGTCAGAATCGACCCCATATTACGCAAGTTGCGAGGCTACTCCAGTGGTCGATTCCTCTGTAATAAAAATAAATAAATTATGAACGAACTATTTTCATTAAGACATGGCCTTTAATGTTATATAGATAAACCCTAAATAATAAATTACGTAATATTGAAATTCACTTCATTTAAAATATAAAAACTAAAAATTAAAAAAGAAAAGCTTTTGGAAAAAGATATATATTTTTTTAGAATTGCTTTAGACTTATAAATTATGAATAGCTTATTTTTATTAAGACATGGTTTTTAATGTCATATATATAAACCATAGTTTGAAAATAATGCATGATAGCTTTTGAAAACTTAAAGTGCATTTTCGACTTTACAATGGTAAGGTGCTTCTTTTCTATAATTAATTAAAGCATGTGTTTATTTTATTGAGTTGGAGACCCTAGGCTTATCATTATTTTTGGAATGTTGGTTGAGTGCATGTTTGTGTTTATCGACAAATATAGATTCATCTTAAGTACTAATCTAACATGAGTCTCATTTGAAGTACTAATCTAATATGAGTCGAGAGAGATTACCAACCAGGATAGATTCATCTTAAGTACTAGATTTATTTTTCATTATTTACATTGTATTTTTGAATGCTAAATAGAGTATATATAGGAGCAGATAAAAAATTTAACCATAAAAACTTAATTTTTTTCTATATATAAATATATATGAAGTTGATATCGGCATAAATTAGTTAACATAGATCTTCAAATAGTTTATTTAAATCTCTTGTTGAAATATTTTTGAAAAATATAAGATTTAAACATCTGATTCACACACTTTTTTATTTTTAATTACTTTACATTATATATATTTTTTAGTTATAGCCCACATTATTTTTCGATTTAGAACATAATTTTTATTTTTTATTTTTATTTTAAAGGGGTACAGACAGACAAACTTACGCATCTCCTCATATTGGGTTGTAGAATGATCCTCTCGACTCAATGATTAACCTCTCATCTTTCATAAGCTTTATAATAAATCCTATGCACACTTAGATCCTAGGCCCTTAGTCTCATGTTTCTTTGTATTTCAAACTCCTGGCAAAGAGCAGATGTATGTTCAACACTATGAAGCAGCGTTGATAAGTGAAGAGTGTGAGTAAGTGGAGCTTACTGGTAGGGGTGGTGATACGGCATATAAGGGAGATAAAACGAAGTGATGGGTCGATATCAGTGGATGATGGTACTAGAAATATTCGACATGTTATGAAGTTGTTATGAAATCAGGGAGAACATGAACCACCACCACAATATTTAAAGGTAATACGTCAACAAAAATATCTTTGGTACATAAATTACAACAAAAGAAGAGGGCATGCATTCTCTCTTATACAACATTTGCCTTTGTTGAATAGTCTTCTTCTCCACTGCCTTTCCTTTTTCAAATTTGTTGGCTTTGTTGACTGCAAGGGAGTCAAGTCTCTAGTCCAAGGGCAAAGTCGAGCTTTAATTTGCGCATGGATTTCATGAAACTAGTTAACTTAGTAGTATTAACAAGTGATTTTTTACCTCCATAATTGGGTTATCATGGTAAATATAATTGGTATTAACAAGCCAACTTTTAACTCCATAACTGGCTTATCAGGTAAATATCTTATTCTCTGTTTGATTGATGGTTAGGTTATATTTGTAATGTGTTATGGACAATGGCCTTTCTTAAAGAATTAAGAAATCGGGCTTCATTATTTCAATCGAATGCCTACAAAAACCAAATTCTCAGAGCTCTATTCCTTTCTTGCAAAAGGACAAATTCTTTGTTAGGCCAATAGGTGATTTTGTTCCCTCCGATTCTTCTCCAGACCTTTCTAGCACCCTTAAGTAATGTTGGATTTCTTCTTAGTTACATGTTTGTGAAGGGATATTCATTGCCTCAACATGCTCATCAAAGTTTATGGTTTTACTACTCAACCATGTTTCCAAGATTCCTCAGTGCATGGAATTTGGGAGTTATAACCAACAGGATGAATCCCATTGAAATTGTATCTAGGATCTTGAACTAACCTAAGGTTGCCCTAAAAGTATTCTTTTGTTTTGTCTTGAAATCTGCCACCTAGAATCTTCGGGAATCTTACCACACTCATCATCCTCATCATCACTCCTAGAAAAGGCGGATGTCATAAATGCATCTAGGGAGTCTCCAAAATGTTCCTAGCAATCATCATTCAAAAATTTTTGGTTGCCATCCATTTCTACAATAATCAAGATTCCAAACATTTGTTTTCTAAAAGTCAGTGGAAAAATAATAACATGTGCAATTTTAGACAATTCATTATGTTTAGGGAGATGACCTAAAGAGATTGTGGAGCATGAGAGAAAAACACTAGAGTATACTTAGCTATAATAGCAATAGTTCATGGACAATATTTATTTTTATTGCTCTTAAACAAAGTATGTGCTTATTTTTCATGAAAAAATTAAGTCTGATAATTTCCTTTTTGTTGTTGGAGTGAGTAGGAATTGATTTATCTTTTTAGTATAAGGTTGGGCAACGTACATGTAAGACCGATGTGAAATATGTTAAATGTCTATTTTTGGCAATTTAGTATCAACTACTATATTGCAATGTCCCACATCACATTTGTCAGCTTGATTTCATTATTGTTGAAGTCAACAAGCTTATCAAATATGGATGTGCATGCAAGTTAAGTGTGAGAGCAGGAGTGGCGAATTTCCTTAAGTTTACCAAGGATTCCTTTATACACAGTTTTGAACATATACAAGTAAATATCTAGAGGTAAAAGCAAATAACTCGGCGGGGGGGATGCTCACCCTATGGGATCCTCAAAAACTTGGAATCCTGGATGTTGAAGCTTCTAGGAATTATATATCGATGGTGATTCAACCTTTGGGGGATAAGGAGATTTACATGATCACTAATGTCTATGGTCCTCAAAAACTAGAAGACAAACTAAAGCTGAATCTCACATCCCTAGAGGAACTGAGGGAGAGACATCCTGATATGCCCTGGATTCTGACAGGGGATTTCAATATGATCAGATCTCTTACAAAGAAAAAAAGAGGTACAAGAAAACTAGCCCAGGACTCCATTGCCTTCCAGAACTTCACGAATAACATGGGGCTAGTGGACACAGAAACAACAAATGGCATTTTTACTTGGAATAATAAGAGGGGAGGAGCTTCTCAAGTTTCCTCTAAATAACACATATTCATAATCTCAGAGGAACTCCTTCTCACGTGCCTTGATATGTCAACTTTAATCCTTCCCTTTGGAGGCTTGGACCACTGGCATGTCCAGATGGAAGCTACTTTTATGGGTACACCAAGGAACAGACCCTTTAGGTTTTAAAATATCTGGCTCTCTCACCTGACTTCACCAGCAATATTGATAAATGGTGGACGGAAGATATGCCCTTTCAAGGCACTAAAATGTTCGTACTGCAGCAGAGACTCAAGAACATCAAATCTAGTCTTAAAGATTGGAATAAACAAGAGTTTGAAAATATTTTTAAAGCTGAAAAAGAAGTTGAGAAGAAAATCTATGAGATTAATCAAATCAACATCTTAGAGGGTCTTAACGAGGAAAGGAAAATTCAGGCTGACTCTCTTTAGAAAGATTGGGAAGAGTGGTGCATGCAAGAAGAGATTTTATGGAGACAGAAATCGAGGGTGCAGTGGATTAGAGAAGGAGAAATAAACACAAAGTTTTTTCATAGATCAACCTTGGATCACAGATCTCATAACAGAATTTCCACACTTAAAGATTCTCAAGGGAAAGAGCTTGTCTCACACATAGAAATAAAATTTGTCCTAGTTTGACACTTCCTTAGCATAGCAGAGGAGCATCTCGTTGACAGATCTCAGTTCATTAACAAATTCACAAATTTCATGCCTAAGCTTGTAACTAGGGAAGACAACCACAATCTTAACAGGTCAGTGTCTGAAGAGGATGTTAGTGAATTTATCAATGATATGCAAAATAGGAAAGCTCCTGGCCTTGATGGTTTCAATGTGGATTTCTTCAAATCTTGTTGGAAAACAATCAAACAAGATATCCTTGAGGTTGTGGAAGATTCTAGAAGATCCAAAACTGTTTTGAAAGCCCTTAATGCCTCTTTCATAGCTTTGATTCCAAAGCAGGAAAAATCTATGACACCAGACAGATTCATACCCATAGCCTTATGTAATGTGGTGTACAAAATTATCTCCAAAGTGATTGCTAACAGACTAAAGCCTCTTCTTCATGCTCTCGTTTCAGAGGAGAAAACTGGTTTTGTGGAAGGAAGACAGATTCTCAACAACATCATACAAGCTCACAAGGTGGTACACTCTCTTAAGAGCAAGAAGCAAGCTAGTATGATCATGCAACTGGACCTAGCAAAATATTATGATAAGCTAAGTTGGGCGTACATCAAGGAAGTGCTAAGAGCTTATGGATTCAACCACAACTAGATAAGATGGGTTATGGCCCTTATATCCTTGGTCAGTTTCTCAATTTTGCTTAATGGATCTCCCTCTAGAACCTTTATACCTTCTAGGGGTCTCAGACAAGGGGATCTGCTCTCCCCCTTCCTCTTTGTTCTCATGATGGAGGACTAGGTAGAGCGATCAAAATGGAAAATGGTGAAGGAAGAATCCAGGGTCTGAAACTTACCCCGAATGGGGATGCCTCTACTCATCAACAATTTGTGGATGATAAAATGTTGCAGGGCATTCCTACAGTCAAGGAAGCCAGAGCTTTCAAAAAACTCTTGAACGACTTTTCTTTGGCGACTAGTACAGAGGTAAGCCTTGACAAATCAAAGGTCTTTTTTTTCAATACTGACATTGCCATTCAAAGGAACCTCACCATAATTATTGGGTTTCAAAGGGCTCAGTTACCTTCTAAGTACCTTGGAATGCCTCTTACTGACAAACCTCTGAGTAAGGGAGTGTAGAAACCGGTCACCAATAAACTTCAGGATAAAGTCAGGAAATGGACTTGTAGTTCTTTGAACTTGGCGGGGTGTCTTGTGCTTACAAAGGTTGTCCTGCAGGCTATACCCATTTTCATGTTTTCAACACTCCCTGCTCCCAAAGGTGTTATACAACAAATCAGGAGTATTCAATGAGATTTTCTTTGGGGCAAAGGGGAAGAGAAAAAGAAGTGGGTGTTGATAGCTTGGGAAAAGCTCTACAAACCTAAGGCCCATTGAGGTTTGGGGCTTCATGACCTTGAAATCCTCAGCAGAGTTTTGGGAGAAAAATTTTGGTGGAGGTGGCTCAAGGAATCAGCAACCCCTTGGGCAAATCTTTGGAAGCAAAAATGTGAAAATAATTGGCAAGAGATGGATCATATCAGAATGTTAGGGCTCATCAAAGGCTCCCGAATTTGGAACCTTGCTTGGGAGAATAGAGGCATTGTCCAGCAACACAGTGTCTGGGAGATTAGACTTGGGAACCTTGCACGGTTTTGGGAGGATAACTAGCAGTAGGAACCAAATTTGTTTAGAGAAGAACTAACCACTCTCAAAAATTACATTGATAACAAATATCTACTCATGGTAAGTGACTTCTGGGATCAGGTAAGGGACAATGGCAAATGGCGAATGTGGAAGAATCTTGGTTACAGTGAAGAGAGTCCTTTGAAAGCACAAGCGAATTCCCTGGCTCTAGACTTGGAAAAGAGGAAGATTTTAGTGTCTTCCTCGTCTGACCAATTGAGATGGGGTCGAAACACCGAAG
The DNA here is from genome assembly GCA_000404065.3 of Pinus taeda. Lineage (NCBI taxonomy): Eukaryota > Viridiplantae > Streptophyta > Pinopsida > Pinales > Pinaceae > Pinus > Pinus taeda. Next base: position 44,282 of record APFE031261040.1, read on the forward strand.
GCGCCTTTAACCTCAAAGAAGCTAAACGCATGGACCTAGGTTTTCATTATCCAAACCCTGACCAGGTTTGGAATAACCTTTGGAGGAACTCGCAATGGATGAAAGTCAAGTTATTTATGTGGTTAGTTCACAAAAAGAAGATTCTCACTTGGGAGAATCTTCTGAAAAGGGGATTTGTTGGCCCATCCAAATGCCATCTATGTGGATTAAAGGAAGAAACGATGGAGCATTTACTAAACCACTGCCCCTTCACCTCTACCTTATGGAATTGGGCGGCGTCAGTCTTCAGGCAAACTGACAGAGACAGACTCAACATCACCAACACATTGAAGAATTGGAGGAAAGACTTCTCAAGTAGCAAAATCATTAGCAAGGCTTGGACTCTGGTTACATGCTTTATTATCTAGGATGTCTGGAAAGAATGCAATACTAGGATTTTCAAGAACAAAACAGACTTGACCTAGTATATCATTGGCCAAATTCTACGACAGATCAAAGATACAGTAAGAGCCCTTATGTGGAAAATTCCTGAAGACCCCCCTTTGACCCAAGAGGCTTGCATTCTGAGGCAGTTAGGTCTCTATTCTCTGGTTCCCCTTGGTGATGTTAAGGGTGTGAGCAAAACAACTGCTGGTAAATATATATGGCAGCCTCCTCCTCATGGTTTTTTGAAAATCAATATATATGCGGCCTCTAAGGGAAACCTAAGAATGGCTGGATTTGGAGGTGTCATAAGAGATGAATAGGGGAGCATAAAGGATATCTTCCACAGTCACTTGGGGACTGCCACTAATAACATGGTAGAGTTCATGGCCTTAGAATAGTGTCTAGAAATCCTGATTGAATTAAATTTACACAACGCCATCATTGAAGTTGACTCAGAATTGGTCATTAATGCAGCCAAGAAAATGTGCAATGGAATGGCACCTGGAAAAGTGTCGAAACATTGGAGGCTCTTGTAGGTATTTTAGCGCATTCACTCCCACTTGCAACCCTAAGAACATTAAATTTTGTTCATGTGCGAAGAAAAGCCAATATGTTAGCTGATCGTCTGGCGAATGAAGGCGTGATATGCAACGAGAGTTATATCTGGTATCACTGGGATTCTATACCCTCTGGTAAATTGAGGGAAGATTGTCATAGACAGGTGGCCAAAGATATAGAGTACTTCTAGTTCATGAATAATGAGCAGGAGGAAGACTAGTGTGAGTGGGAAAGAGAGGAAGTCCTATAGCCTGGTTGAAGTGTCAAAGCAAATCCTAACCGTAGATCCCACAGTCAATGCTTACACCATATCATAAATAGTGTGCTTGGAGGGAGTGGAGGATGGGATAAACAATGTGCTTATTGAAGGGCCGCACACCATAAAATCTATTGGCCTTAGATCTTGAATGGATATCAGGTTTCAAATTGATCGGAAGTTAAGGGGTTGAGTGGACCCGATATCTTTTTAGACCAAGGTTATAATATATATTGGGTCTGTAAAGTGGGTAAATATCGCATAAGTTTCAGCAGCGATGACTTGTGGACCGTCAGATCAAATGGGTTTTGATCAATGGTGCAGGATCACCGTGCAACTCAGTTGATCGGAGTGATTATCTACCGTCCGATTGAAGGTAAGATAGACAGTGGATCTCAGTAGATTGGAGAATTTTTCAACCGTCCGATGGAAAGTTATATCGACGGTGGGGTTTGAGGGTTAAGTTTTGGGGAGATTGAGCGGTAAGATTTGAAAGAGAAGAATTGCGAAGAGATAGATAGTTTGTTCATTTAGGTTTTGCCCACGGGGCTTTGGTGGGTTTGAATGTAAGGTTTTGGGTTAGAATGTCCTGGTTGTTTGTTGATCTTATACCGGTCTGTCTTTTGTTGGTCTTTACACTTGTAAAGACGTGTACCATATGTAATCTTTGTTCGATTAATTGAAGGATCCACTCTTGACCCAAAAAAAAAACATATACAAGTAAACAAAATAAAATGAAATATATAAAAATAAAATGAAAAGTGTCAACAATATTGTTAGTGTAATCATTAAATGAGGAACACAACTAGATTCCTCAAAAATGCAAAGTAGGCATTCAAAAGATTCTTTTTTATTTTATTTTTTTTAGCTGAAAGAACGTTACAATAGTGAAGGCAGTCTTAGATTTTACTTGTTTCTTAGTAGTTGTTGCATACCTATATTACCTTCCTAGTTGTAAATTGTGTTTTATGAGGGCTTTACAGTTCAGAAAAAATGTTGGGCATGCTATGAGCACAATGGTGTGCAATCCTCTCAGCCTTGAGGTGAAAGCAACAAAGTTGTAGAGAAATTTGTGTTGAGATTGGGGTACGCAGAGTGCTCTATTGCTTCATTGATGGAATGTACATATTAGATCACCTTTGTATTGAATAATTCATTGTTGAACAAATTGTCCTTATAATTGCCCAAGATGCAATCATTGTGTTGTGAACTCTAGTCTTCTTATATTCAATTTGTCATCTTTTCAAATACCTAACATAAGATTGTTGTGACATTGAGGCTTGAGTGTCCATGTGCACCTTTGATATCATAAATTTGTGTCCATCTTTTTTTATTTTAGTTTTATATTTTAAATGTTTGTAGGAAATTATTTATAGTTAAATTAGAACTAGAAATAATAGATTATGGAAACTCCAAAATTGCTAAGCAATTGTTTGTTTAATGCATTTATCAAATGTATAAAAATATCAAATGTACGTATTTTAAAAACAAAAAAAATTATTATAATTGTAATGATAATTTTGAACACTTTTTATATTCATAAAAATATATTTTAATGTATAAATAATTAATTTATAAGTACAATTTTTTCCAATTTAAAAAACATATCGGAGTCTCTTGCACCTTTTGAGGCAATTGCTAGTATATCTTTATTTAATTTGAATGTTCATGTATTAGTCGATGTCACTATACAGAGAGTCGTGTTGATTTGAATCGTTTTATATTGACCCAATTTTAATTTGATGGTAGGCTTCTAAATACATGGAGAATTATGACCAAATAATTGTCAAAAACACATGGACAGGTATGCCCCATCCATTGTGGAAGCAATGAGAAAGGTTATATGTTAAAAAAAAGGACTCAATTATCGCTATTCTGACTTGATTATAACCTATAAAAACATCATTGATTTCATCCTAATTTTAACATTCACAAAGATACCAAGTTTCCATTGGAAATATTGTCTATGATCGCTAAGTTGAAAAGCTACCATGAGATTTCAAGTCATGATTATTAAATCTTTATTGGATATTTTTTTTAATATACAACAACTAATTTTGAGATATTTCAATGAAAAAGGTTTGCATCTTATTTGTTTTTCCTAAGGGCATGCATAATTTAACATCACAATTTTGAGCACGTATTTATAAATTGAGTTTTAAAATTTATTTACTACCTTTGTTGTATTAAATGTTCCCTATTATACTTAAATTTCAGCGATACATTCCTTCAAAAGTATAATATTTCAGTTATATATTCCTTCAAAACTCTAGATAAAAACACATCATAAATCATGGCAAAAGTTTGAAAATTTATGAGTGTAACTTATTTAGTGAAGTTTAAGGGTGTCAACCAAGGACAAAATAAATTCTACATGGAGGTGAGTACCATTTGGCCCATTCAAGCAGGAAAATCGATTTTTCTTGGCACAACTCATCCACTGGTATATACTTAGATCTCCATACGTTCTCAACATAACCCGTAACTAAATTCAATACAAAATTCACTAAGAATTTAACTGCAAATTTTCATCAGCAGTTTGACTAATGATTCTTCATCTCCACCATTTAACACATGCATTAAATGTAATTTCACTAAATCTTCAATAAGATTTCTTTGCCCAATTCACACACATAGGAACTTAATTATACCAATTCTAGATTTTAAGAATTCTTCAATGATCGTGCATATAGACACTTCATACACAGAAGATATGAAACTTCATTTCATTAACAAAACCTATAAATACAAAAATACTCAAAAACACTTGTTTCTCTCTATGAGCTTGATGTCACATTCATTTGGCCATTAGCCTTGCCCATAGGTTTACAATGATTAAATACAAAATTAGAATAAATGCATATTTTCCTTCTCCAAAAATCACTCCTTCATTTATTCCATAAAGTTCTCAAGATTTATTCCCTAAGTTTTCATGATTTATTCCCTAAATCTCTCATGGGTTTCAAGGTAAATTACCTTTTACCTTACGGAAAAAATCTTGCCTATCTATAACTTTTCTAAAACTATGACATTAATTATAAAACTCATAAAATATACCAACTTAGGAAAAAAAAATATTTACATAGAAGAATATAAATTCTTCTCAAAAATCAAGACCTCGTTTTGAAGTCTTTTCACATCAAAGACTTAATGGGTTGGAAACTCTAATGCTCGTGCATCAGACTCCCAAGGTAGAAAAATGTTCATGATCTCCTAATCATGTTTCATTAATTTCTTAATCCTCTAGGATTCCAAACTTTGATTGTTGTTGTTCATATGCTTCTTCTTTTGTCACCTTCAATATTCCTAGTTTCCAAACCTTGTGTTGTTGGTGTCCACTTGCTTTTCTAATGAAAATTCTTATAGTTAGCTTTTCTTTTCTGTTGGTTGTCATTGTCCTCTTGTTATGCCTTCTCTCAGTCATCTTGTTCATCACCATCCACAACATTTCTATTTCCTCATCTAACATTGGCTTTGATTGTTGTAACTTGCTTGCATCGCTCAATTGTTGTTGCATTTCCATTTGTATAAGAATCGCATAATTCTTATTACCTCTAATTCAAAAAATTTATGCTGACCATACCTTATAGTATCATTCACCTTAGTATCATTCAAGGAAAATTCCTCCTCCACTTCCAGTTGTGCATGTTGGATATGCACCTTTGGATCTAATAGTTTCTCTTCCAAATAAGCTAATTCTTCTAAATCAACAAACCAAACTTGAATTGTTTTATAAACTGTTTGAAACATTCATTACCTTTGTCCTTCACCAACCAATCTTCCAAGAGCTTTACATGTTCTTCGAAGTCCAAATCTACTTCCTTTGGTAGAAGACTTCCATGCTCAATTCCATTGCTTGGAATCTCCTTGAGTATTCCTTCATGATCATCATTTCTCTTTGTACCTCCTTTCACAAGTATTGCATTTAAGTGTTTCTCTTCATCATGGCTTAGAACAAAGTAAGAGTTATGTCCTCCTTCACCTTCATCACTTGTAACATAATTTGCATTCCACTCTTCCTCTAACTTTGTGGTAGTTGTATGTAATTTCCCACCATCTTCCATACATGTATCCAGAGAAAATTCATTAGTTTTAAAGATATGAGAATCTTGGATCTCATCCACTGCTCCATCCTCATTCTCTCCAAGCAATGGCCCTTTCTCTAGTTCACAAAAGTGCACTTTTTTGTCCTGGTACTCAACTTCTTTGAGTTCCTTTTCTTTCAACCAAGTTCTTATCATGTGCCTCATCTTCTTGCGCAAATTTCTTGCAAACAATTCCTTAAACCAACTATTTAACTTTCTTAGAATTAAAATTCCATCCACATTTTTGGTCTTCCTCATGTTTCTGTAGCCGCTCCATAAGTACATTCAATTGTTCTTTAATCTCAGAGAGTTCCCTGTCAAACTCGTCATCACTCAGCGTTATTTTTACGTCATTTGCATTGACGTCTTTTTTCATTCTATTATGGCTTCCACTTGAACTTTTGTAATGACCCTCTATGGTTATTCTTCTCATTATCTTTGTGAGCTTCTCCATGCTCACCAGTGAACTGCAACCAAGCCTCTCCTCTGTAGAAAGTTTCCTCTTCTTGCTACTCAATACCTCATCAATATTTTTCACTAGCTTGACCTTCGGGTATTTTCTCTCCTTAGAACCTTCTCAAGCACTCCTCTACTCCTTTGATTGTTGCACTTACTTGATTTACTTGTTTTGAGAACTTCTACTTGTTCCATGCCTCCTCTACTACAAGGTTCTTCTGCCATAATTCTTACTTCACTTTTTGTCTCTGTCACAACTTCCAAGTTATGATCCACTATCAATCTCCTTCAACTGTGACCTACAAACATCAATTCCTCTGCACAAATCAATTTGGAAATATAAAGACCAATTTACTTATTGCATTGCTGCAATTCTCCAATCTCCTTGTGTTGCATGACTCTGATCAACTATCCTTTTGTAATATCTCAAACACAAAAATTTCTAATAGACATGATACACTCTAGATGTTCTAAAAAAAATTGCAATAAAAACACCAAACACAAAACAGATCTGAAAATGCAGCATTTATTTATATTAATAACTAAATAAATAGTACATGTCATACAATAAATTTCAAGCCCTTGCAATGGCACGTATGACCGCTTATCAAAGAGAAGACAAATGCACTGAAGCACAATCGTGGACTCTAGATGGATCCACTAAACAAAATAACACCCACGGGGTTTTTGTCCCTGGGATCAAACTAGAACTGGCCATGCCAATTTCTCAAGAAAAACATAGCAAGATAGATAAACCCGAATGATCCAAATGCTTAGCTTCTATCCCATTTTATAGGCTTGATGGACTCTCTAAAGACCTTATTTTATTATTTTCCCTTGAAAACCAAAGGCAAATACCATGGGCTGACACCATGAGAAAATACTACGGTAAATACCATGAACATATTCTGTCCATTTTGACCAGATCAAGAAATGGAATATTACAAATCCTCCTACCCAAAGATTTCTTGCCCTCAAGAATTTCACTGCTATCCTTAACAAAAGTATTGATACCAGGATCCCATACAACCCAGTGTGTTATTCCATACCTCCATGCTACATGATCTTGAATGGATCTTTTGATACCAGGATCCCAAATTATCCTCCAACCAATCCTTCCTCCAATAGATTCATCTAGATCCCAAACAATCCGTTGGCCAATACTGGCCCCAATGTCTCCTGGATCCCAATGCCACCTAAGTCCTGGGACCTGTGAGTTATGGTACAATACCAATGTCAGCCCTCCATCACTGCCCATGCCAAAGGGCCAAAGCTGCAATATGCCCTTGGATGTGAGTGTCCTCCTAGGAATCAACCCATCAATAGAGCACCAACTCATAAATTCTCGCCAATCCATGCCTTGGGAAGGTTGAATAACTGCAAATCTACTATGGTGATGTTGCTCGATGCTCAACTCATGTTGCTCCACTCGGTCACCCAACATGATGCATTTGGAGAACATTTGTAGTGTTGCAAGCCTTATCTATGGACTCCTGTAGAGGGCTACTCTGGAACTCCCAACTGTACTCGTCTTATTATCTTGTGAGGGACTTGAGTTGTTCCTCAACACTAGACGATTGGGTCATTGATTCGACACATACCCCTATAAGCTCCTCAATTTTTCCATTCTCCTGTAAGATAGTGTCTCAAACTATCTAGACTCTCTGCTTCAACATCATAAGATCTGTCTTGAAATGCTTGATCCTTTCCCGAAAATCCTCCACTGTGAGTTCTCGTGCCTTGTTGAATGTCTCTGTATATGTATAAACTAGTCAGAATCACTAGTTTTCAAAAGGAAACCTATGAAGGATCCAAGCAGTCAATTACAGATGGTGAACAACAACATGTTTTTCAGAGAAACTTGCAGGACAAGCCGATGATAATCAATTAGTTTGACAAAGTACATGAGGAAAGGAAGGAGGGAATTCCTCCTGGTGATAAGGTAGTTGAGTCTATAGATATCCAGGATAACATCCATAAGGAGTATGGGAAATCAAGTATAGATAACAATCCACTAATACATCCATGTTTGGCAATCAGAGAGGGTGGACAACTTATCCCCCCATGTGGAGAAGGCCATGAAGAAGACATTCGAGGAAAATCAAATGAGGAGATAGTAAAAACTAGTGATTTTAGTCAACACCCTTCTGAGTAATTTTATGTTTTGCTTAACCAACTTCTCGACTAGATCATAGGCAACTGGCGATCCTTATGGTTCCTTCCTCCAAATGGTCAACAATTTGATTCTTAGTATCTTGCAAATGTCAGCATTTCCTTCTAAGAATAGAGACACAATATTTTGCGTGCTTGTTTTGACATGGTCTGAATGAGCTAATGTAACACTGGTGTAAAATATTTGGAGCTATTGAAAGATCAACTCATTACATTCCAGATTCAGCGTGAATATCCCAAAGCTGAATTCTGCCATGAGTTTTAAAATTCTGCACCGTTTTTGAAAGGTAGGAAGCATGATGTTATTCAATCCCTAAAGGGCTTCTACTATCAGCTGAAGTATATCTCTCATGAGATCATTGTTGTAGTGCAATAGTGGTGATGATAGAGCTATGACTCTGCCGAGACAAGAAGAAACTGTAAGCTTGACCTCTTCACAGTGATGCTCCCAAAGTTTCTGTTGTATCAATGCAAGCATGGATGGTTTGAGAGCCCAACTGAGTTTCTTCCATTCTCGCTGCCACACCTTAGACAGACATGTGTCTAATTCCTCCAACTTATGAAGATCTATGTTTGACTTTGTTCTCTACAATTTGGATCCAAGTTCAAAGAGACAATTTCTTCTTACATCTTCCTTCCAGATATCCTTTGACTGTTGAAAGATAACATGGATCTTCCGAGAGAAAGACTTGTCATTCTGCTCTTGCTTGTGCTCTGGAAGTTGTTAGCATTTTTTATCCACCGAAATATTGCAACCCAGAGGATTACTATGTTAATTCCTGAAGCGTTTCCAAAAATAAAATGATAACATTATGTTAATTCCTGAGGCGTTTCCAAAAATAAAATGATAACATTATAGCTTTGATCTCATACTTAGCCTTCCTTCTTTCTCCTCAACTTTCTTCACTTACCCGACAACATCCAGCTCACATTAAAGTGAGATGACTCCGCCGTTGATGCAGGTAGATGACTCGGTGGCAAGCAGTTGGTCAACTCGCTGCAACCGGTGGCCCTCGAACAATGTTCAACCCTCTTCCGTGCCACAAGAACTGCAGAGACCGTGTTCAATCCTCGCTGATCGTGAATGCTGTGAAGTGAGCGGGGTGGGTTAACCAATTAGCTGATGCTTGATTTTCCTTAAATGACCAGAACGTTGTTATGGATGAGGTTGTTTCCCCCCTATAGCGTCTTTAATTGGCAGCCTACGTCCCTTTGCAAACTAGATCTATCCTTTATGTTGGCGTGCTCCCATAAATTATAAAGAACCTCGTTATTTTGTCTACGTGAGGAGGGAAAGTTGATTCTGGAACTCAGCGATCCTGGGATCGTCCTTAAATTAGAAGAAAAATTTCCTACTTCATAAATCATTCATTGATTAATTCCATAAAGTTCTTATGATTTTTTTTCTAAAGATTTCATGATTTATTCCCTAAATCTCTCATGATTTTCAAGGTAAATTAGTTTTTCCCTTATGGACAAAATCTAGTCTATTCGTAACTTTTCTAAAACTATTACTCATCACTTTTCTAAAACTATTACTCCAGTTATAAAACTCATAAAATATACCAATTTGGAAAACACAATTTATTTACATAAAAGAATATAAATTATTCTCAAAAATCAAGTCCCCATTTTGAAATTTATTCACATGAAGACTTAATGGTTTCTAAGCTCTAATACTCCTGCATCACATGTTAATTTGATTATGTAGCTAGGATTTTGCACAGAAGGCATACAATAATGTAAAAACAAAAACAATACAACTCTATCAATCACGATTTGTTGCATGGCTCTGTATGAACATTGTCAGGAACAACAATGTAATAGTGGCTAGGTGGTGAAAGGATCAATTGCATAGCAAGGCATCGATTGGAAGGCAATGAAGGTATGTACATCAATGAACATTCACCACATTGTGTATAGTGGAGCTATTCCCCATAATGTGTACAATGAAATTATCCCAAGCCTCAACTACACCAACCTCCACTTCACCATTGTTCAACATTATCACTTTGAAATACTAATAAAAAAATGCAATAGAGCATTTTAAAAATAAGTGTTACTTATTATAACTTTTTTTTGCCAAATTATTTATTTAGAAATGAATTTTCACATTTTAGGAACAACCCAATAATATTGAACTTTGGTGAATTTTCACATCTTACATAATGTTGAACTTGGGTGAACTTCACTAAAGCTATTAAGTCCCCTCAATACATTATGAATGTATAAAACGAATTAATTTATAATTAAAAACAATATATAAAACACATTTAAATTTTTTTAATATATTTAGCCATGAATAATGAGATGAAAACATTATGAATTAAAATTAGCTTAGAGTCATTTTAATTTCAGATCTATCAAGTGTCAATATAAATAAAATCTGCTTAGATTCATTTTAATCACAGCAATAAAGTGTAAAGACTAGGTGCAAACATTTCCTCAAATTTTACACTCGAAAAATTTTGCATTTTGAGAGATTTGATCCCTCTCAACTTTGATAAATCCAAATAATTTAGCAATAATAGCATTTTTATAATCATAATCTTCTAAGATTAAATTTTGCTCCATATTATTCACATAATAAAATTAAATTAAATTTTGCTCCATATTATTCACATAATAAAATAAAACACATACATAATACTTTAGCTCCATAAACACATAACTATCCACTCCATAACAATATAAATAATAATATTAATATACATATCCACTCAATAACAATATTAATAATGATAAAAACATTTTTAATAATGATAAAAACATTTTTGCATTTTTTTTCACTTATTCAAATATCTTGCCCTGATTCAAATTTACAGGAAAGCTTTGTTACGATGGGCTAGTTTACTCAGTCTGACCAGAATTAGAACCAATTCTAAACATCTCACACAGAGATTGCAGAAACTGGAGACAACCGCATCTGTTTAGTTGCTTTTCATATTTTAATCCATCCTTCAACCTTTCGCTCAACTGCTCAAGTACAACGTCACTCCACTGAAGTTTGAGGCACTCCTGAACGGAAAGAATCTTTAATGACATCAAAATGTTCCACATCTGGCAGCTCTAGTATCGCGCTGCATCCATCAACATCCAGTTCTGTAAGATTTGTAAGATTCCCTAGCCCGGGTATGCTCTGGAGCTTCTGGCATCCACAAACATCCAACTTCTTCAAAGAAGTCAAATGCTCCACACCTGTGAGCGTTCGTATCTCACGGCATCCACGAACATATAATTCGGTGAGCTGTGTGAGCTGCCCCAACCCTGTTATGCTCTGGAGCTTCTCGCATCCCCCAACATCCAACTTCTCCAGAGAACTCAAATGTTCCACGCCTGACAGCTCTCCTATGTCACGGCATCCACTAACGTGTAGTTCTGTGAGCCGTGTGAGCTGCCCCAACCCTGTTATGCTCTGGAGCTTCTGGCAACCACAAACATCCAACTTCTTCAAGGAAGTTAAGTACTCCACACCTATCAGCACTCGTATCTCACGGCATCCACGAACATGTAATTCGGTGAGCTGTGTGAGGTGCCCCAACTCTGGTATGCTATGGAGCTTCTCGCATCCCCCAACATCCAACTTCTTCAGAGAAGTCAAATGTTCCAGGCCTGGCAGCTCTTGTATCTCACGGCATCCACTAACGTGTAGTTTTGTGAGTCGTATGAGCTGCCCCAACCCTACTATGCTATGGAGCTTCTCGCATCCCCCAACATCCAATTTCTTCAGAGAAGTCAAATGCTCCAGGCCTGGCAGCTCTTGTATCTCACGGCATCCGCGAACGTGTAGTTTTGTGAGCTGTGTGAGCTGCCTCAACTCTGGGACTGTCTGGAGTTTCTCGTGTCCCCCAACAACCAACGTCTTCAGAGAACCCAAATGTTCCACACCTGCCAACTCAACTATCTCACGACATCCACGAACGTTTAATGAAGTGAGCTGTCTGAGCTGCCCCAAACCTGGTATGCCCCGGAGCTTCTCACACTCCTCAACATTCAAAGTCTCCAGAGAAGCCAAATGTTCCACGCCTGGCAACTCTCGTATCTCACAGCATCCTTCAACATCTAGTTCTGTGAGCTTTGCGAGCTGCTCCAACCCTGATATGCGCTGGAGCTTCTGGCATTTCCTAATTCTCAACGCCTCCAAAGAAACCAATTGTTCCACACCTGGCAGTTCTCGTATCTCAGGGCATCTAGAAACGCTTAATACTGTAAGCTTTGTGAGCTGCCCCAACCCTGATATGCTATGGAGCTTCTGGCATCCCCCAACATCCAACTTCTCCAGAGAAGTCAAATGTACTACACCTGGCAGCTCTAGGATCTCCCTGTATCCATGAACGTGTAGTTTTGTGAGCTGTGTGAGCTGCCTCAACTCTGGGACTGTCTGGAGTTTCTCGTGTCCCCCAACAACCAACTTCTTCAGAGAAGCCAAATGTTCCACACCTGCCAACTCAACTATCTCACGGCATCCACGAACGTTTAATGAAGTGAGCTGTCTGAGCTGCCCCAAACCTGGTATGCCCCGGAGCTTCTCACACTCCTCAACATTCAAAGTCTCCAGAGAAGCCAAATGTTCCACGCCTGGCAACTCTCGTATCTCACAGCATCCTTTAACATCTAGTTCTTTGAGCTTTGCGAGCTGCTCCAACCCTGATATGCTCTGGAGCTTCTGGCAATTGTTAATTATCAACGTCTCCAAAGTAACCAATTGTTCCACACCTGGCAGTTCTCGTATCTCAGGGCATCTAGAAAAGCTTAATGTTATAAGATTTGTGAGCTGCCCCAACCCTGATATGCTCTGGAGCTTCTGGCATCCCCAAACACACAACCGCTGCAAAGAAACCAATTTTTCCACACCTGGCAGCTCTCGTATCTCACAGCATCCCTCAACATGTAGTCGTATGAGCTTTGCGAGCTGCTCCAACCCTGATATGCTCTGGAGCTTCTTGCAGTGCCAAACATCCAACATCTCCAAAGAAGTTAAATGTTCCACTGACAACTTAAGTATCTCAGGGCAGCCGTAAACACATAGTTGTTGAAGGCTGGGGCAAACACCCCGATCAAAAAATACCTCCCTTATTTCTGTGCCTGACAGCTGTAACGACTTGAGCCCTAACATGCATCTGTTATTGGAGGAGTTCAAATTATTCGATGCACTCTCCCCTTCTAATAGTAAGAGTGTTTCTCTAACTCCTTCAACCTCCTTTCTAAATGGATGTTCCCGCAACAGACAATTCCATACTACTAAACTTCTCAGATTATTCATCTTGAAAATTTCTTTTGGTAAGGATTCTAGTCCGCAATCCTCTATGAACAGCTCTGTCAACTGAGTCAATAGTCCAATGGAATCCGGCAAGGATTTCAATTGCGGCGAAGAAGTGAGCGATAATCTCTTCAAGCTATTCAGGACACCAAGACCATCTGGCAGCACTTCCAACAAATCGCTACCTAATTCCAGCACTTCCAAATTGCAGAGGTCTCCAATATTGCTTGGCAATTCTTTTAACTTCGATCCAGTCAAATATAATTTTTGCAAGGACAATTGACGTGTGACTTGGGGAGGCACTTCTTTCACCTGCATACAATATGAAAGATCTAAGCTTTTAAGCTTGGTAATATTTCCAAGTGCTTCGCTGGAGATGGTCAAATTAGAGCAACTTTTCAATGATAGATGTTTGAGTTGAGTTAAATTCCCAAATGAATTTGGAAGCATCTGCAAATTAGAAGCACCTTCCAAATCGATATACTGAAGGTTTCTTAGTTCCCCAAAGGAATCTGGCAGCGACCTGAGTCTTGAAAAGCTGTTGAGAACTAAGTATTTCAAAGACCTCAAATGACAAAATTCGGCGGGCAATCTTGCCACTGTGGGTGGTGATTCGGAGTTCTGCCATATGGCAATCCTTTCCAGGTGCTTCAGCTGCTCTATAGACTTTGGAATGTCTGAAAGTGGGGCCCAGATATTTAATTCTCGCAGTTGGAGAGGCATGGCCTGCAATAAGAGATCTATGATTGTGGTCTACAAAATGAAATTATAGGAAAGCAAAAAGCACACAAATATTTGCCTACCTGAGATTGATGTGACCACAGTATCTTCAATTCGCTCCCCTCCACTTCTAAAACGGGTAGATTCTCCATGAGAAGCCAGGAAGGCAGGGAAGAGTGGGGACACCCATACCAGCGTAGCCATATCAGATTGGGCAATTGCACCCTCCTCAATATGTCATCTACAGAACCTCCTTTGGCTACAAGAAGTTTCAGATTTTTAAGCCTCATTTCTAAGCTTCTGGACGAGGATAGGTGTCTCATTTCTAAGCTTTTGAACCAGTCGAAGTATAAATAAGGCCTTTTTTCGGCATTCCGAAAAATATCATTGGAATAATTAACCATTTTGATTCCAAGGACTTTGGTTATGACCTGTTCATTGTTTAGACAAAGCATACAGATCTAGTTTAATTGAAAGCAAAGCTTTAAACATCAAAATTTAACTGAACGGAAGACAAATAATCGAATGGTTGGTTGAAGTTCTTACAGTTGATGGTTGCTCCAACAAATCATCAATGATCTTGATCCCCGAATCCCAAAGCCGAAGGGGTTTTGATCCTTTCTCAGCAATCTTTCTTCCCATGTCCCTGATATGATCATGCATTTTTATTTCCTTATTTTCATTCAACTCCAACAAACACTTGTCTTGCAGATTTCGAACTCCCACCTCGCCCCATATTCTTTTTGCCTTATCTCCATTTTCTCCGAGAGAAAAACAAGCAATATCTAAGAATATTTCCTTCAACTCTTTACTGAGAGACTTATAACTAATTTTTAATCTATCATATATCTCACTAGATGATATATCAAGTTTATCCAATATCTCTTGCCAGTAATTTTCATTTTCTCCAAAAACCATTGCTCCAAATACTTTTAAGGATAATGGCAGTCCACCGCACGCCTTTACGAATCGATCTACCAGATCTGCAAAATCTGGTACTGGATCTGGCTGATGGAAGGCATAACAGCAAAAGAGCTCTTTGGAGTGCAGTGTATTCATCCCCTTTAGACTATAAATGGATGATTCAAGGACCCCTGATGTTTTTAGGACGTGCTTGTCACGAGAGGTAACCAAAATCAGGCTATCTGGTTTCAGGATTTTCTTAACTGGCAAAAATGCTTCCAATTGATCCACATCATCTACATCATCTAATACTATGAGAACATGACAAGATGAGAGATACCTTTTCAGTATCCCTATGCCTTCATCACGGCTCTGAATTTT
Organism: Pinus taeda; assembly: GCA_000404065.3. NCBI lineage: Eukaryota > Viridiplantae > Streptophyta > Pinopsida > Pinales > Pinaceae > Pinus > Pinus taeda. The sequence continues at coordinate 59,499 of APFE031261040.1, forward strand.
GACATCTTTACTTGGCATTAGCTCCCCCAAGAGCTTACTCTGCAAGTATGCTAGAGACTTAGTACGTGCATTTTCTCTCACATCAAATACAAAAGAGGAACTATTATAATCTGACCTTCTGAGGTTAAAGAATTGTTTGGCTAGAGTGGTTTTCCCAAGTCCACCCGCACCCACAATGCCCACAACCTTGGCCTCCCCAAGCTCCCTTTCCTGCCACTGAGAGACCACAGTCTTTTCAAGATCTTCTAATCTGATATCCAGCCCGGTTGGATATTTTGCCACATCCAACAATGTCTTTGGAACCTTCTTCAAAACGGCCTCCACAACGTTTTCCAATAGCTCGCCTTCATCGTCCTCGGCCCTGAATGGAGTAAAATAAGCAAGTCAGAAACTGCTAGGTAAGTACATCAGGCAGCCTATATCATCAATCAACAAATGAATATTAACACAGATTGCAAGGGACAGTAGGAGCTTGGAGATGTATCTCACCCATATACGAAACCGCTCAGATCGGCCACATAGGAAAGTGCGTTTCTCCAATTCTGAATCGTATCAGAGCTGTACCGTGGCTTCTGTTTACCAGTTCCGGGGTCATGTGTTGTTTTCCGTTCATGTTGCCGCAGGGCTTCAGCGAAGGCTCCGTCTTTGACCGTCCAGCGGACCATAGAAGGATCGACCTTGTAGAACACTGGAATAATAAAAACCCCCGAATTCTTCATGAGAAAAAGTTCATCCAAACACCATTTAGATTGCGCATACGTTGCAGATAAAATTGCAACGTGGACAGAGGCACGACGGATAGCGTTTTCTATCTGACCAGAAATATTGTGGCCCTCTTCCAATTCCTTCTTGTCCAAAAACACGCTCAATCCTTGATCACGAAGGCCTCTGTAAAGATGGCTGGCAAAGCCCTTTTTTACGTCAGGCCCGCGATGATTGATAAAGATTTGGTAATTGGGACAAGAAGTAGAGGAAGAAGTGGAGGCCGTGCAGGAAGAAGCAGCAGCAGCAGCATGGTCACAGTCTAGGGAGCCCATAGTTAGGTTTTCCATTGACACAGGATTATGGAAATTTTAGGAGCTATCAACGAATTGATTTAGATGATTGGAACAAAGGCAGTGTGAAATTCTGAAGGGGAAACTGCAAAAAAACTTTCAAAAGATGCAGTGGGCTCGTTGAGCAATAATATGATGGTGTATTACCGGCTAAAAACGCGTCCTGGGGACGCGTCTGTTTAAAGGTGCACTTTACCGCTGATGTGAAATTTCCGGGAAGCCACAACACCACCTGTCACGCTCACTCACAGAAGGCATCTCCACTGGTCAGTGAATGATATAACAGGCAATTACCATTCCAAATGGAGTTGTCTATAATGTTATTTTTTGAAGATTTTAGTGACGGAATTTTGCAGAAGAAATTGAGGTTAAATCTTGATTTGTTGCAGTTAAAATGATTTTTTAATTGCATATTTGGATTCAGCATCCTGGAAAAACCCTTGGGACGCTTTGATTGTGCAGAAACTAGCTATTAAACTTGCGATTCCAAGAAATCGCTGCCAGATTTTGACTGGAAAAAACCACCAAAAAAGCTTTCAAAAAATCTCATTATAAACAACTAAGAAACTAGCTATCAAACTTATCGCTGCCAGATTTTGACTGGTAAAAACCACCAAAAAAACTTTCAAAAAATCTCATTATAAACCACTAATTAACTTAACCATATGTAACAGCGCAAAATCAACATGTAATTAACTTATTAACATTAAATTTAAACAATGAAGAGTGCTTACCTGAGCTTACCTGCATGAAGTAGGCTTACCGCAACATGGTTTTGGGGACGAATCTCCTCCCAACCTTAGGGTCAATTGTGCAGGATTCTGCTACAACTGGCCACCCCCGAGCCCTCAATCAACAACTATTGCCAGTATTCTTAAGTCTCAATACTCTCCCAAGAGAATGAAGACAGAACCTACGAATGATGGAACAAGACCCCTTCCATCCTCCTCATCATTCCTTAAATAGAAAAACATTGGATGGGAAACCACATGCACACCTCCATGTGTATGCATGTCACATGTCCACCCTACATGTGTCGGCATGCTAATTTTTGATAATTTTCTTATTTATTTTTATTATTATTTGATATTTTGGTTATTACTATTTTTATTTTTATTACTTTTAATTGATTATTATTTTATTATGATTTTTTTATTATATTCATTATTTATTATTACTTATTATTTTGGTATATTTTTTATTAGTGTATTAATTATTATTTTTATTTAGTGTTTATTTACTATTATCATTATTATTATTATTATTATTTATTTTTTATTTTTTTTATTATTTTTATTAGTTCTATTATTTATTATTATTATTAAGGGAGGGATTTACATACTCCCAACTTTAAGGAACTTCAAACCAGAAAGTTATTTTTTTTGTATTATTTTTATTAGTTCTTATTAATTATTATTTTTATTAAGGGAGGGATGTTACATACTCTCACTTACTATTAATTGACCTACAAGAAGTATCCATCCAATACTATCCACCAATCAACTTAATAATCTCAAGTATATTTGATTATTAAAAACTTTGATTTGAACATAAGGATTTCATCATTTTTAAAACCATTTATATATGATTAGGATTAAGATTTTAACCAAACAATATATCATTATTAAAGTTTCTTTTTCGAATGAATATCTATTTATTAAACAATTATTGGTTTATATATGGATGTAATAATTAAACATAATCTAAAAATGGGTGATAGCGGTAGAAATTGGGAATTTGGTTGAGAGTTGAAGTTATTTGATTTTTGGGTATTTTTAAAGATTTTATTGAAATTTATTATTATCTATATTATATATATATATATATATATATATTGGAAATTTAGGCTTCTGTGATCCATATCATTGAGAAGAAATCTTCAGTTGAAAAATCACATAGAAGATAATCTTAGGTCGACGCGTTCGAAACCAACCAGTGTGGTTCATCATAAGGAACAAGTTGAAGAACAGACCCAGCTTAGCATGTTAAAATAGATACTGACCAGAAGACCTCAACGGCTAATTCATAACGGTTTAATTTGAAACCAACAGCTTGGTTGGTTAAATTAGCCGAAGATTATTCTCTAAATATATATATAGTTTATAAAATTTTAAAATTGAATATTTGTTTTTAATTTTAATTGATTTCATAGAAAATGGGTTTAAGGAAATAAAATTATTTATTTTTATAGGTTTGTTTTTCAAGAATGTCACTCAACAAGAATACAAGAATATAATAATGAATGGGTAAGATAAACTTTTCATTAACAAGAGTAAAATAATGGATTGTTCAGATACTTTTTCATTTTCAAGGTGAATAATATTTTAGTGGTTGTATGCAATGAAGAGATGTAAAAATCTTAAATGCTACATATATTTTATATTGAAATACTTTGCTATTTTTGGCTGGTTATTATTTGTAATAAAATAGGTAGATGGTATAAAGTAATATTACTTTAAAAAATGGCATTATAATTGTAAAAATATAAAATATTGTTTAAAATATGTGTGTCAAAGCCTTATTCAAATATGTTGGGTTACTCAAAATTTTGTTACTTGTGATCTCCTTTTTTTAGTTTCCTCGTTTGGGGCTAATTTGCTTACTTCTTGTTTAAATTTTTTGTTTTAAATTAATTTATGTTTTATAAATAATTTTTTTTTTAATCATTAATTGAGTATAACATTTTTGGTTAATGTTTTAATATTAATTATAATATATATATTTTGTTATGGTTTTATTATTATTTATTATATGTTGTTATGTTTTTTATTATTAACTATAATTATTATGATTATTAATTTTATTTATAATTTTGTGTTGATATTCAAATGTTTATGTTTACAATTATTTATAGACATATAACATCTCCTTTTTACTAAAATGCTCTCTTTACTAAACTCTAAAGTGTCTCTCAACTCCTTATTCTAAATTGTAAATCACCTTTGTACTTCCTATTCTAAACTGTGAAGTGCCTCTATTCTTATTCTAAACTGTAAAGCACCTTTCGATACAATGAAATAAATAATTGTACACACAACTAGTTTAACATTTAAACAAATAGTGTACATGAGTTGTTATTCAAGGAGTTGAGGGAATGGAAGGTTCGAGGGTTGATTCCTTATCGCCCCAGCTCTTTGTTTTGTGCCTTTGTTTGTCTAGTTGTCGGGCCTTGATCTTCTTGTTGTGTTGTTAGTGTCGTTTTATGTATTGGACTCTTTGTGGCACGCATGGGTGTTTCGTTGCAGCCCTATGCTTTCTTCGGGGTGCTTCTTCTATTACTGCCAATATTCTGGTTCGGTTGGGAAATGCTTGGGGTTCTGCTTTGTAGTGTTGTCACTCAACTTCTCTTTGTCACTGCTAATGTCCTCTTCGATTGGTGCTTGTGTTTATTTGCATGGATGATGTCGTGTGTTTATTTCTTGGATTTGTTGCCCTATTTGGTATATATTCAATGTTTGGTTTTGTGCTGCTTGTTTTGGCTTTCAAGGCAATCTGTGCCCAACTATATTTTTTCTGGGGTTTCTCCTGTGGGTCGTTGAGCCTTGTTCATAATATGTGGGAGCATTCACAATCTTTTTGTTTTGTGGGGGTCTTATATTTTTTCTGGGGTTTCTCCTGTGGGTCGTTGAGCCTTGTTCATAATATGTGGGAGCATTCACAATCTTTTTGTTTTGTGGGGGTCTTTGCCTTACCTTTGTTTTTGCAATGTTTTCCTTTCTATGCCCTAGGGTTTGCCATTCTTATGCAAACCCTAGGGCTTTAAAAATGGTTGTCTAAAATGTGTAGCTTATTTCCTCCAAGAATTTTCCTTGTTGTTGTCTTTGGGCAAGCCCTTTTGGGTTTCTTTTTTTGTTTTTGTTGTTTTTTTTTACATTATGTAGCTCTGGAATGTGATTTGGCATATATAAAATGTAATTTCATTCTTCTTTGATGAATAAAATTACATGTCATTTTCTATTTAAAAAAACAACACAAGTTTAACATTTCAACACTTTAATGATAAATAGACACAACCTCAAAGAGGGAGAATAAGTTGCACCAATGGAAAAGGACTATTATTCAACCCATCATTCTACTACATATCATAAATATAGAGAAAAAAAACCACAAGTGATGAATAAAGAGAAATTATAACAAAAGAAATTTAGGTAACATCACTATTCATAGTAAGTAGAAATGTAATATTCAACAATATTATTAACTGATAAATAATAATAAGATAAATACAAAATTGGAAAAGTAATAATTGCAAAATAAATAATAATAATATAACAAAATATTATTTTAATTTTACATTTAGACAAAACTATAAACATAAGATAAATTAATAATATTATCTTTAATTTTAAATTTAGATAAAATTTCTTAATTCAACACTAATGAAAATGGTACTATTTTACAATACTAATTTCACTGATAATATAATAAAATATATAAATATGAAAGTAATAACTTTTTTATATAAAATGTTAATAATTAATTAACCATAATTAATTTTATTTGAATAAGGAAGAAAAAATAATTTATTAATATAAAAATAAATAAAGAATTAAGACAGTGTTATTTTAAATGTAAATTCAAATAAATATGATTAACAATTTATTAATTACAAACTAAACTTAAATAATAAATTCAATTTATAAATTAATAATTTAGAATTAAAAATAATATTCTATCACATATTTAAAAGAAAATATATTAACATTTCATATAAAAGATTTATTTAAATTTTATGTAATAAAGTGAAACATATTCTTAATTTTATTAAGAAAAACTTATAATAAAAAAATAATTTAGTTATAGATCAATAACCACAAAAAAGGTAACAATTTAAAAGACAATTCTATACCAACCATGTTTCTCAATCCCCTTAAATTCTCAATTACTAGAGCTCTACCAAAATTTTCCTTCACTTTCCATCACAGCTCCAAGTTAATACAACATTCTCGATTCACCTTATATCAACAAGAGATCTACCCTCACGAATATGGAGAAAACCCATAGAATGAAACCTTACATGTTTTTCAAGTTGTCTCTAAGATCTTCACTCTAAGCACACACTTCAAAATATAGATATATAAAATTCACATGAAAGCCTCTAGTTGTCATCCCTCATGCATGCCCATTTGACTAATCCTCATTATTAGATTAACTAATATTTCATTGAATTGTGTACCTAATATTGATCTTTTCTTTTCATAAATAAATTATTTTATAATATTTGTGAATACAAGATACAAATTCAATTTTAAAAGTTTAACATTTACACAATATGCAACAACTTTTAAACTCATAATGATATGCATAAGAGGGCATTGCCCTTCCATGTGCTCTTAACTATATTTCTTGAAATACATAATTTGCAACATGGACACACATTCATGTATCAAATCATGTCGCTCATAGTGATTTTCTTCTCCCCTTCATCTTCCACACTCTTCTACAATCACACCATTCACACTCGTGACATTATGACACATAAACCTTCAACCGTGGCATAAGTCCCTTTGTAACTATAACTAACTAGCATATGATTCATCCATAATGATGTGACTAAAGTAGTTATAAAAAGACCATCTCTAGGGAAATGTAAATATAACTACCCCATTTTGATGACCTTCATAATATATTGAGCTTTGTGTCCTTAAGGCTCATTTTAATAGGTACATTGACTATCATCCATCTCCAAAGTTTAGCCCCATCATCTCATATGGCACTCATCCCTAGGGATCTTAAAAGGTACATTAACCTTGGGAATTTGGAAGATACCTTGACCAACTAGACATCTCATAAAACTAACCCAATTCCCCCAACTAATACTACAACAACCCCTTTGGGAAAATTCCCATCTTATAAGCAACTGTAAACATTCATGCATTTTGATTATAAATTAAAAAGTCCTGAGAATTGGGACATGGATTCTAGAGTTTGAGGAAGGAAATTTCTTGGGATTTGATGGAACCTTAACTGGTTTCGTGACAATCATTGAAGGGCTAGCAAGTGTGCCTTAAATGGACTGGTTTTATAAATTAATTAAGCATGAAAGAAGGACAACTGATGTCATGCCTTCCTTGGATAATTCCAGAAAGGAGAGAGGACAAAAAAATTAAGGATCAATTGCGTTAGCAACAGGGACAGTTGAAGTCAACCAATGGAGAGCGAGGTAGGGAGCTAACACAACAACATCCCCACCACTACTTTGAAATAAGAATCACCATGACAAAGAGGAAAAGTTAGAGGCATTAAGAGTGCCTGTGCACATAATCGAAACTGTTGCAACATGATAGAAAGGACCCATGAGGAAGGAACTAGAAGGGGTATAAATAATGGCACTGCAAGAGGAGGAGGAATTCGTGAAGAGAGCATTTGTATGTAGTGAGGGGATAACAATAGAGAGAACATAAGACAACAGAGAAAGAAGCTAAGCGAAAAATGAAAAAAAGGAAAGAAATCCTCAGGGAGAGGTTCATAGAAGCATTTGTTGTGCTATAGAGGAGGAAAGAAATCCTAATCAAGAGGAAAAGAGCACATCACTTTGTGTCACTACCAGAAGGCAAGGAGTATAGTAACCATTCAGTTATCATTGGGAGGTTGAATAATATCTTCCAATTGAGGAAAATAGTCTCTAGATCCCCTATAAGACTGGAGGGTGGAGATGGTATTCTTTGGATTCCCTTGACAGCTTGGGTGGAGGCCTACTCCTTGGATTCCATCAAGGAGAGTTCTTTGTCCCTCCTTTGCTTGTTTTCTAGCTTTTACAATGGATTATAGATTCTTAGGATTGAGTGGAACCACTGTGTTAAGGATTCGTTGAGGGTGGAGGTATTAAGCCTCTAAAGCCCCTCATTCAGTTTAGAGTGGAGGTGGTGAGCCTCTGGATTCCCTGTTCTAGCCTATATTGGTAGAGCCATAATTCTTATTGGAGTAGCTACAGGGTGGAGGTAGTGGACCTATAGAGTCCCTATGAGATATTGACAAAATGATGTAGCTGGTGGGCGGAGGTGGATAGTTCTCTAGATTCCCCATTCCAATTGGCAGAAATGGTTTAATCCGTTAAGCATTTATCCTCAAGCTCTATAATCTAGCTCAGGGGTGACTAATGCAAGAAGGACTTGGTCATAGTGTGTCTAAGGTTGGGCAGAGAGTTGAAGACCCAATATTAGTTTTTGGACCAATTTATCAAAGATAAGTGTCTACTTATGACTCTCATGTTCTAAATGCTTTATGTTTGTGTAATTACTGAGTTATCATAGCTTGCAATGTCGAGGAATGAGACATCCATGTATGAATGAACGTTGTTGTTTTAAAGGCATGCATATGGATGATCCTGATTTATGAAGGAATAAAATGATATACATATATGAACAGAAACAAAAATATACAACGAAAATAGAACTTCAATTCATTAGTAACAAAGTACTGAAAAAATTTTACACGTGAAATGCAAATAAACTAGCTTAGGCGATGGTAGCTTATCTCTGAGAAGAAATGTGGCAGCTACATGCATTTTGAACTATGTTATAATGAGGCTTGAAGACCTATTTATTATTGAGAAATAATGGAAAACCTAAACATCCAAAACCCTAACCCTAGGAGATGAAGCACCAAAAGTCTGTGGGCCTCGTTGGGGTGACTTGGTACATCAACTTCTCGGGGTCGTAAATTTGGCATACGATACCTCGTTAGAAATATATATCCAAGGAAATTTAAAAAACTTTTGACTAAATACCATTGCTATAGGTTAATCAATTTTCCTATTTTCCAATAAATGACTTCGGAAATTCAGGACCCAAAAAATTACCAAAACTAGTAAATTGTGCTACAATTGAGGAAACTAAAAGAAACAATCAAGTGGAATATATGGGTGGCCACAAATATCCACTTGGATCATTCCTCCCCCGTTAGAAAGCAATGATCTCCACTGCGTTGAGTGCCTCTATGAGATGGGGAAACTTCTGTTGAACTTGGTCCTTGGTGAGCCACTTCCCTTAGTGTAGGAATTGGCCAACTTTGACAACCCGATACAGTTGTATTTTCAATTGGTGAGTGTTATTGATCTATGTGTCCATGATCCAATCAGTTGTGTCCAGTTCTATACCGTCTGGGTTTATCTTTGTTGATGTAAGTTGTTCTGCAATGTCTAATGTGTCCAATAATGGTGAAAAGGATGGGTGAAGGTGGTCCACATTGAACATTGGGTGTAGGCCAAGGAAGGGGGGAATTTTGAGCTCAAAAGCATTGTCTCCCACAATATTGGTGATGGTGTAAGGCCCATATTAGAGTGGTATGAGCTTCCGATGGGCTCCGGTAAGGGGTTATTTCTGCAAATGCAACCAAACTTTGTTGCCCACCTGAAACTTGTGTGGCACCCGATGTTGATCATGTCATTGCTTGTACTTGGCATTAGACTTCTCCAAGATGTCATGAACCTACTGGAGGATGTGTTGGATGCATTCAATAAACATGGTTTCGTTATCAACCTATAACTATACATGTGTGGATTTTGTTTGTGTAATTACATGAGGCATGACGACATCAGTCAAACATAATGGTTGAAATCCTAGACCCACTTGAAAGGGACTAAGACCAATTGAGCTATTTGTTGGGAAAAATACTAAGGGGGGCCGGGGGCGGGGGTGGGTAAATATATTATAAAAACTCACAATAATAATTTTCTTTTTTGAAATATGTACACAACTTTACTAAACCCAACTCGCGTATGTACATCATAGTTGTAAAAGAAACTAGTGTATGCTTAGTAAACTTGTAAAACAAGTAATTCTTTATTTGTTAAACTTAAACCAAAATGTAAGAGATTTATCAGCCATTTGATAAGCAGTAAGCAAGTGCAATAAGAACATAATAAATTATCACACATAAGCAACACACATGAACACAAGGATTTAAGGTGGAAACCCAATGTGGGAGAAAACATCAATGCATTCAACAATTTTCCGAATTCTCTTATTGTAACATTTGTATCCTTTGCTTCTAGATGAGTAACCAAGAAGTATTCCTTCATATGCTCTAGCTTCCAACTTACCAAGTTCTTCATCATTATTTTTTATGAAACATTTGCTTCCAAAAACTCTAAAATGCTTTACGGTGGGAAGCTTACCATACCAAAATTCATATGGGTTTTTATTACTATTCACACGAACATGAGCCTTGTCGAGAATATTTAATGTGGTATGTGTAGCTTCACCCCAGAAGGTTCCAAGAATTCTAGACTCATCAAGCATAGCATGAGCCATTTGTTGACCAGTTCTATTCATTCTTTCTGCCACGCCATTTTGTTGAGGAGTTTTAGTTATAGAAAATTGTCTTTTTATGCCATGTTTTTCACAGAAATCAAAGAATTCATCTGATATGTATTCTCCTCCTCGGTCATATCTGAGACACTTGATTTTTATATCTAATTCATTTTCAACTAATTCTTTGAAGACTTTAAATTTATCAAATGCTTCATCTTTATGTTTCAATAAACCGATCTAGCGCATTCTAGAAAAGTCATCAATGAATAAGATATAGAATTGTTCTCCACGAGGTGACTTTTTCTTATCAACACAAATCAGTATGCATAAGTTCAAGAGGCTTACTTATTGATCCTTATTTGGCATTCAATTTAACTTTGGTTTGCCTACCGAATTAACATGACTTACATATGGTACTTTCTGGTAGGATGATGTTGGGTAGATCAAGGACAACTTTGAGCTTGCTTGATTTGCTTATTTGAGAGAAGCTTAGATGTCCCAACCTTATGTGCCATAACCAGTTTTCCTCTGCCTTGCCTAGGTAACATTGTTCTTGGCCAACTTTCAATATATGCAGATTACTCGGGGTTCTTGTTCCTTTTATTATGGTCTTTCCTATGTCATGTTCACAAACCACACATTCTTTTGATCAGAATACCACCTCATTTACTTGGTCAAACATTTGTCTAACCCTCAATAAGTTATGCTTTAATCCATAAACATACATAACATTACTAGTTGTAACCTTTTCTTTTAGAAAAACATAGCCTTTACCCTTAATGACAGTAGGTGAATCATTTCCAAAAGTGACATTCTTTTCTTTCTCTAAAGCATTGTATGAAATAAGTTTATCTTTATCACCTGTCATGTGTTTTGAGCATACGCTATCAATGTACCATTGATTTTCTTGTCCTTCTACAAACAATGCTATGCCACAACTTCCGTACTATAACTCCTTCCTTTTCCATACCTTAGAATTTGTTGATATTTTTTCTTTTTGAGATGTTGGTTGTAATTTTCTCCTGCATTCAGATTATTCATGTCCAAAGTTATTGCAAAATTAGAATTCAATTTCATCTTTAAGAGGTGAGAAGTTATTATAAGTGTTCTTCTTGACTCCTGTCTCATTCCTTTGTTTTCTTGCTTCTCTAGTCATGATGCTTTTATATGCAACACATTGAGAAGCCTTATGACCAAAATTATGACATGAGAAACATTGTCCATTAAAGAAGAAATTTATGTGATCATAGAATCTTTTGGCGTTGTTTACCTTTCGACTGGTGCTTCTATTGTTGTTCATCCTTGGATTAGAGTGAACATGATTTAATTGTGGAATGCCTTTATTCTTTTGCTAAGGGCTGAAGCTTTGCTGACTAGTTTTTGTTGCGTTTAGATAGCTTCCGGTGGTGGTTGAAGACTTTTCTATTTGAGATGTTTCTCCATTGTATCCAAGACTTGTCTTCATAAGAGGAGAGCATTGTACCTTGATAATTTCATCTAAGATTTCAAATCCTTTTAGCAAATCTAAGATTCAAAGTTTTTATTTTCTCAAGTTCCTTTCTTAGACTTACTACTTCACATTCTAACTTCTCATTATGCTTTTCCTTTTATATGAGTTGATGCTTCAATTTATCTATGGCTACTTTGTTTTCTTCCAAGCAAATTTTGAGTTGAGTAATTTCTTCAAAGAAATATTCTTCCTCTAAAGCATCAACAAATTTATCATTAGGCTCGTTAGTATTTTTCTCAAAAGCCATGATAAAGTTAAGATCTTGATCAAATTCTCCTTCTTCACTATTTGACAAGCCATCACTATCTTCATGAGTATAATAACTTCTTTTATTGTCAAACCGTCTCCTATTACCTTTTGCAATATCCTTCCCTTTGCCATGGTTGTCTTTATGAGGACATTTAGTAGCATAACGAGAAACTCTGTCACAAGCAAAACCCTTGAAGGGAAGCTTACCTCTGAACCTTTCAGTGCCCAGTTGAAGTTTATTTACAAATTTCACCTCATCTTATTCTGATATATATCATGATTCCTTTTGTTCTTCCTTTTGCAGATGCTTTAAATGTGGCTTCTCTGACTTTTGAGGGACCTCCTTTCCTCATTTCAAAAGCAGTCAGGATCCCATGAAGTTGAAAAACAGTAAAAGTCTATAGATCTTGCTTCTCTTCAATGGCAAACACTTTTGAATCGAATTTAGGAGTTAGAGATATTAAGATGTTCTCTACTAAAGTGGTGTCCTTTATTTCTTCACCCAAAATTTTCATGCAATTTACAATATCATCTATATGCAGAAAGAAACTAGAAATATGTTCATCATTATGCAATAAGAGTTTCATATTGAATTCTAAGAGTTTGGAGTTTAGCACTTTTTAGATTGGTATCACCTTCATAGCTTTGAATGATTTTGTCCCATATTTCTTTTGTCATGTTTAACTGCATAAATTTGACAAATTCTAATTACGTCAGACTTCCCAATAATGCATTGAAAGGTTTGGCATTGGTTTCATACATCTTCTTTTCTGCTGCATCTGTGGGAACTACGGATGGATATTGGTAACCTCCTTCCACAATTTCCCAAACATCTGCTCCAAAGCATTGGAGATAGGATCTGGTTATTGTCTTCCAATATATTAAATTATTTCCATTGAAGAGTGGTGGTCTAATAGATTTCGTTCCGTCTTGATTGCTCGTATTGGGAAATCTTCCTCCAAGCAATCAAGCTTCTTTTGAAGGACCTGTTTTGATACCAATTGTTGGAAAAATACTAAGGGAAGGGGGGGGGGGGGGGGGGGTGAATCAGTATTTAAAAAACTCACAATAATAATTTTCTTTTCTGAAATATGTACATGACTTCACTGAACCCAACTCGCATATGTACACGAATGTTGTAAAACAACTTGCATATGCTTAGTAAATTTGTAAAACAATTAATTCTTTATTTGTTAAACTTAATCCAGAATTTAAGAATTTATTAGGAATTTAATAAGAAGCAGGTGTAGTACAAATAGAATAAATAATCGCACATACACAGCACACATGAACACCAGGATTTAAGGTGGAAACTCAATGTGAGAGAAAACCACCATTGTCGTAGTCTCAATCTTCAAACTTATTAATATCAAAATTTTCTTACATTCTTGTACTGGTGCAGACTCATGCCAGTACGCAGGCACCCACCTACTAAAGGCTACAACCTTCACTCGTTCTCCATCTCCTACTGGAAGGGAGCTCCAACCCCCTGATCTGATTACCAGCTACTACTGGCAGGAAGCTTTGACTTCCTCACTAAAAGCTCCAACCCTCAGCATCCGTGGACTACATTTCATAAATTTTCACACTAGATCCACCTGCTTTAATACATCATAACTTGTAGGTCAACTAAAGTAAAAGCCAACTTCATTCAAATAGAATAGTGAGATCATTGTAACAAGAACACAAAACCGAACTCATAATAGTGCATAAACACAAAAAATCAACTGTAACCCTGATCATTCATATGCCAACATGTATATGCTACTTCACTGAAGGCAACCTGCGTGTATACGCATGATCTAGGTGGATATTGGTGGCCACCTGCCAAGCCCACTTGGACCCCCACCATTGTTTCTTTCAGGTTTTCAGCTTCCTTAATTATAGCGCAATTTACTAATTTTAGCATTTTTTTGTTTTCGGGTCCTGAACTTCTAGAGCTGTTTTGAGGCCCTAAACGATGTTTTTTGGAACAATGTTTCTCTTCCCAAAGTTGTAGTTCTCGGATAGATATTTCTAATGAGATATTGTGTGCGTCAAACGAAGATCGTATGCCAAAGTTACGACCCCGGGAAGTTGATGTACCAATTTACCCAAACGGGGCCCACATTTTGGCATTTCATCCTCTAGGGTTATGTTTTTGGATGTTTAGGGTTTTCAATAAATAGGCCTTCTAACCTCATTGTAACAGAGTTTAGAGGCACGTAGCCCCCACATCTCTTCTCAAAAATAAGCTACCATCACCCTAGCTAGTTTATTTCCATTTCTGTTTGTAAGCATATTTCAGTATTTTACAGTAATGAAATGAAGTATTATTTTTGTTGCATCTCTATATGTATGGTTATATCTGTAATATGTTGCGTTCCTATTTAAATCTGGATCAATGGTATCAAAGCAGTCTGCTCTTTCTCTGTCTTTATTTGCATGTCCCTAACAAGGTCGGGAGATAAGGAGTTAGGGCTTGAACTGGTCGAACCTTTGCAAGACCAGCCTCGCAAATCCCGACTGCCTCCAATGGCGGATGAAAATAAAGACAAGGGGGCAAGAGATCCTATCAAAATCTTGCTCGAAGAGGCCCTCGAGTGACAAAGGAATGTGATGATGGACAACTTTGCCTAGATCCTTCAGCGGCTACCCAGGGACAACACATCTACTTCTAGCAGCTACTCTCGAAGCGCCACACCCTTTAAGGTAAAAGTTAACTTTAACATTCCCATATTTGAGGGTCAGATAGATGTAGACGTCATAGATAAATGGTTAAATCTACTAGAAGGGTATTTTTCTGTTCATGATTTTTTTGGCCGGGAAAGATTACTTTTTCTCTTCTCAAAGCCACCCCCCGCATCAAGGATTGGTGGGAAACTTACTACGAGCAAAAGGATGAAAGTACAACCTCACTGTTTTCAGTCGCACCCACTTGGAATTCATTCCGAATTTCCATCATGGAGCAGTACTACCCTATTGGAAGTTATGAGGATCAATACATAAAGTGGACCATCCTGCGATAGGGAAGGGACCAAGATGTGATAGAGTTTACCAATATTTTCCATACCCTTCACACAAACTTGGGTGTCAAGGATTCATAGTAGCATTTGGTACTCAAATATCGTGGCTGCCTACACAGGTAAATCCAAGAAGAAATAGAATTTCTGAACATCTCCTTGCTCGGAACAACATACCAATATGCCATCAAGATCGAGCAAAAGTTTAAATAGAAGAAGCGATACTTTGGATCTACGAAACCAAAGCAAGGGAAAGGTGCCCCCAAAACGTAGAACAGAGGACAAAGCCAAGGCGAGGTGGCCCAAGATAACCCGCTAAAGCTACAAGCAAAGAACAGCGCCGTGAAACCAAAAAAGGACACGGGAAAGTGGTGTGAGTTCCATAAGAGCTCCACTCATAACACAAGTGAGTGTCGGGCCAAGCAGTCACTGTTGGCTGAACTAAAGGTTTTAGAATCAGATGCATGTTCTGACTCTGAGTCAGAACCTAACAAGGGGAATGACATAGGGAAGCAGATTATTGATGCGAAGCGCAATGCCACAATTGCCACAACGAAGATCCAGAAGGAGGAACCCAAAGATCCAGAGGAGGAGAAGCGTCTTTTCCACTGCCAAATGTGGGTAAAGGGTTCCCAACTAGAGTTCATTGTTGACAACAGGATCCAAAAGAACCTCATTTCGGCAGAGGTCATGAAGTGGTTTGTCTTACCAACAACAGCACATCCACAACCGTACACCATCGGGTGGCTTCACCAAGGACGGGATCTTCGCGTGAGCCAGCAGTGTCGCCTTCCATACAACATCAAGCCCTTCACAGATGAGGTATTGTGTGACGTTTCTCCCCTTAATGTTTGTGATGTATTATGAGGAAAACCATATTTGTGGAAGTGACATGTTGTGTATGAATCAAGGCCCCATGTTGTTATTGTTACTTTGGGAAATAAGTTGTATAGGATACCGGAGGTAGCACCGCCTACCACCATCTCTTTTGTTACTCCAAAACAATGTAGTAAGCTCATTTCCAAAACCATGATTTTTTTTTCCTGATGATACGCCCTCAAGGAAAGAAGAAGACGGTGGCCATGACCTCTAGATAAGGCCCCTCTGCAGGACAACTACAAATTGACAAAGTCATGGAGGAGTACAAGGACATCTTCACCTCCCCACAAGGGTTCCTCTGCACTATCAGGCAAGCAATCCATCGATCTAACCCTAGATGTGTCACTACCCAATGGACAAATCTATCGGCACTTCATTATGGAGAATGATGAAATCAAGAGGCAGATTCAGGAGCTGCTGCAAAAAGGTCACATTCGTACAAGTTCATTGCCCTGTGGGAGCCCGATTGTGTTGGTACAGAAGAAGGATGGGACTTGGAGACTCCGTATTAACTATCAGGCGTTGAACAAGATCATTGTCTGTAATAGGTACCCGATCCCACGAATTGATGACCTCCTGGACCAACTGAAGGGGGAAAAATATTTCAGCAAGATCAGTTTGAAGTCAGGATATCACCAATTACCAATCAAACCCTCCGATGTGTGGAAGATTGCCTTCAAATCCAAGGAGGGCTTTTTTGAATGGTTGGTTATGCCTTTCGGATTGACGAATGCTCCTGCAACCTTCATGAGGCTAATGGATGACATATTGTGGCCATTCACCAACTCATTTGTAGTGGTA